>JAMZEH010000042.1:3727500-3922500 GCA_024699665.1 Ostrea denselamellosa
GAAGATAATGAACGATGATCAATCTCATAAATCCAATACAATTACAAAATTATGAGTAGGGCAAACATGAAAATGCTCATGATAAAGACGATGACTAGAACTTAATACATGAACTATATTTTCATAGAGTTTTTCAGCTGACATGATTTTAGGACCTAGCTAACTATGGTAAAAATTATATTCCTGGTCATTTATTTAGTTCTGTGACGAATTAACTGCAATTGCGGAGCAAAGTACAATAAAATGCATTTACTTACCTTTTGTTCATCGTCAACTGGCATTCATTCCAATGAGAAATGGAACAGCACAGAATGTCAAAACACACATATTGATATGATATAGGTATACATCCTGTTATCTTCTCACGATTCAACCAATACCCTACAATTTTCTCAGAGTGCACGGTTATTTATAAACATGCATTATGATTTTTCTTTTGTATGTCTTGTTCAATATTTTCATATAGAGGAAACAGACATTGTATTCCGGGGTAAAAAATGGTCATAGAAATACGGGTTCGATCCCGGGACCACGACTTTTCCCAGCGAACTGCTGGACTCACTTTGGATTTAATTATATAATACTATAACTAAAGTGAACCACTAACCAATGTAATCGTTATAAAAACACGTTGTCCAAATATCTAATTAACACAGAAATGATGCACTAATGCTATCTTTTTATTACATTAGTAAATTAACACATTAATGGTATCGCATTTGAATTAATCGCATCCAACCAACATAGGAAACACATTTAGAGTGATCGCCCTTTTGCTCCATGGCTACGTTAATACTCTTACAAAAACTGACGGTCAGCATAAAACTTATTCATGAGCCTTTGTGACTGGTGCACTCGGTGTCAAAACCCTGAATACTGTACTACTTTGGCATAATGCACGCAAAGTGCTTCATTATCATACATATATACCAATAATTCAAATGTATGTATATATATATATATATATATATATATATATATATATATATATCTGTGTGTGTGTGTGTGTGGCTCATAAAATGAAACATTCTTTAAGTTTTCTGAAATTCAATTATTTCATGTTTTTTTTTAATTTAAAAAAACAAAACAAAACAAAACAAACATATTTGTCTTTCTCGAAACATATTCCTAATTTGGAATATGATATAATTCTGACCTCTTTTCTTGACAAGAAAAGTCCATTTTCCCTTGTATTTACATGTAGTACATCACGGAATGGAGAAATAACACCATAATTATATTGTGGTTGATACATAACAGCCACAAGTCCTGAAATCAGATTATACATGTAGATCAGTGATCTGTGTGAAATAAATGAAAGAAATGGGGGAGAAATCCACGTGTTTACGACATTCTATACATTACGCTCACGATTCACCACCGAATTTTATTCAATTTGGCATATCTCATCAATTTTACCACATTCATACCCAAAACTTATGTAATTGACGCAGTATTTTCCCCTGTAAAACTTAGTGTCAACAATAATGATTACACTATTCGTAAACCTAGTCTGTTGACGTTCTTTTTCTTTTATTTAGATCGCATTCTATTGTGTCACATTTTGCATTGTCAAAAGCTCGGCTTCACTAGACATCCCCTCCCCCACACCTGATTGTCTTAGACAAAGAAAAGTAAATTTAATCCATCTATATGTTATAAACTAGAATATATAAGAAAAAAAATGCAAAAATATAGAATTGTTCATACAATACACTGTCACTTGCAAATTATGTTAGATGCCCATTTATTTTAAGAATAAGACAAAACACAAAACCGCACGTGTAAATATAAACAATACCGCACGTGTAAATATGTTTAAAATTTATTGCAACGTCATTTTGTCGTCATCGTAAATAACTGTAGTTCCTATTTCTCTACAATGGACAACTTGATAGTGAACAAAAAACAGAATTCCATACTTTACCACAATCTCAAATCTGTGCTAAATATACCAGTTTCGCTAGTATACGAACATATACGGTTGAGTGGTTTTTATACATGTATATACAGTCGCCGGATAGCTGAAAAATTGCTCAGGCGACTATAAATAAAACAAACAAACAAACAAATACATGTATATTGTTTAACGTCCCGCTCGAGAATTTTTCACTCTTGTGGAGACGTCACTATTACCGGTGAAGGGCTGCAAAAATTACGGCTATGCTTGGCGTTTACGGCCTTTGAGCAGGGAGAGACCTTTACTGTGCCACACCTGCTGTGACACGGGGTCTCGGTTTTTACGTTCATTCTCATCCGAAAGACCGCCCTATTTAGTCACCACTTACGACAAGCAAGGGGTACTGAGGATCTATTCTAACCCTCGGAATCGACCATATACGGTATGGTGTCTGATGCATCAACGTCAACTTCACACAGATGACGATACAGTTTGTACGAATATTTGTGTTACTACCACATAATTCTGAATCAGGCCACCACGACATTATGAATATTTAACATCAATTTTAGTTCAAAATAAAAAAAAAAACCCAACTTTTTCTCAAACTATTCAATTTTCATCTGGCATGATGATGGGTTTAACTCCTTTTATCCAGAGGTGATTGAGTGGAACTGACAATTATAAGCACATTATAACAGACAAATGGATACCTTCCAGCGACCTCTGAATTTGACGGCTCATCAACAGACCAGTCATCTAATTCGATCCAACGATTAATGCATTGTTTCACAGTGTACACATTCTTACTTAAAACAGGTGCTCGCAGACAGACTAGTTAATTCTCACGCTCGGCTTGCTGCAGTTGACCGACTGTAATAACGTATTTGGCATTTGGGTCGGCTGACTTTGATCACGATGTCCCATAAATGATTCTAAACAGAAGATCATATAACAAGGACTACACATGAAATTAATTAGCATCCATGGCCTGCTCTGATGAAGAATGTGTGAACTTCGTCAAAGGAAATATTATATGACATCAGATGATAGGATGGATGTTTGACTCAACTAAATTAAATATCTGACAAAGATAAGTCATTCTTAACAACTACGCAGTCTATATTAGTAATGTTTAATTTGAATCTTACAAAATGTATAATATACTAATGAAACAATACCCGTACACTGGGATTTTCTGGGGGGGGGGGGGGGGGGGGTGGGTTAAAATGCTCTAGACTGGTTATTGTATTTGCTTGTTTTACGTCCCGTCGAGAATTTTTCACTCATATTGAGACGTCACAAGCTGTAGGTGAAGTACCACAAATTTTGACCTATGCTTAGCGCTCAGGGCCGTAGCAGTGAGGGTTCTTTAACGTGTCAACGCCTACCGTGACCTCTGTTTCTAAGGTCATATCCGAAAGATCCGTGATTCTCACTTCTAAATGCCGAGTGTTTGGCGAAGGAGCAATCACTATCTATTTTCGTCTTACGTTTGACGCGGCTATGGCACGAGCGGGGCTCGAACTCACGACCTCCTGGTTACGAAGCGAACGCTCTGAGCTACCGCGACCGGTCAATAAAGGTTTCTTAACATATGCAGCAAGAATATATGTAATATTGGGTATGTTATATGGTAAATATTGTGGCTTCTTTGCTAGTTACACAAATACGACGGGGAGCATATTTAAGGCAAACACTTGCGTGTGGGTATTACTGTGGTTGATGATTTGCGTCATATACAATTTGTCGTCTTTTAGAGGCGAAACGAAAAGACGACAAAATGATAATGAGTACTTTTCGCCTTGAGTGATAGATTGTCTGTTTTACGTCCTGTCGAGAATATTTCAATCATATTGAGACGTCACCACCTGTACCGGTCGCGGTAGCTCAGTGGTTAGAGCATTCGCTTCGTGCCATGGCCGCTACCTACTTTTCGTCTTAGGTTTGACATAGCACGAGCAGGGCTCGAACTCACGACCTCCCGGTTACGAAGCGAACGTTCTAACCACTGAGCTACCGCCTCGAAATAACGAAAAGACGACAAAACGAAAAGTCGTCAAATTAAACCCGCAAATTGGTGTCTTTTCGCTGGGCATTTTGTCATCTTTTCGAAGAGAGAAAGAAAACGACGACAAAACGACAATTAGCGACTTTTCGCCCCGAAATAACGAAAAGACGACAAAAAGAAAAGACAACAAATAAATCCCGCAAATTATTTTGTTTTCTTTTCACTTGATGTTTTATCGACTTTTCGTTTCGAAAAGACGATAAATTGTAAAATGACACAACAAATCAGCCACCATATATTATTATATTATTGTCTTATGACAGCATCTAGTTATATATATATATATATATATATATATATATATATATATACACACACTGAGTCAAAAAAGAAACTTCACATTCTCTTGTCAAGGCACTTAAAACGAACAAGAGATAATAGGATGGTGCCAGTGATTTTATTTCATTGCTGAGATGTGTGTGATGTAATCAATACACTGACAGTGCCACAGATCTGTTCAGTTAGGCTACACGCCGTTCCAAAACATTTGTACACAGAATGTCAAGTCACAAGAATGAAACGTCGAAATGTCTCAGTTCAATATTGAGTATGGCCGCCTCGCGCATTCACCACAGCCATGCACCGTCTCCTCATCGACTGCCTGATGTTTGTGAACACATGGTCGGGGATTTGGCGCTATTGATCTTGCAAGGCAGCGCCAAGTTCCTGCAAATTCTGCGGTTGGTTCCTAAGTTCACGAAGCCCTCTCCCTAGTGCATCCCAAACGTGCTCGATGAGATTAAGGTCAGGGGACCTCGATGGCCAGTCCATGACGTTGATGCCAGCATTTTGAAGGAAATTTCGTGTCAACAACGCGGTGTGCGGTCGTGCATTATCATGCTGGAACTGTAGACCTGGACCATGAGCCGCCATGAAGGGAATGAGTTCAGGGGTGAGTACCTGATCGCGATAAGCAGCAGCTGTGAGGTTTCCATGGATGACCAGACGTCTGGAACGGTTGTTCCCACAGAAAGCACCCCATGCCATGCAACTTCCGCCCCCGAATCTGTCCACTTCCTGCACACAACACTGGGCATACCGTTCATTAGGTCGTCTCCAGACTCTTAGCCTGCCGTCCGCAAATCTGAGGGTAAACCGCAATTCATCACTAAAGACGACTCGATTCCAGTCTCTCTGGGTCCATCGGAGGTGACGTTGGGCCCACAGCAGACGCTGACGTCGATGAAATGGCGTCAAAATTGGCTCACGAGACGGACGTCGAGCATGGAGATTGGCAGACCGCAACCGATTTCGGATGGTCTGTGCGGACAGCCGACCTTGAAACATCTCAGCTCTGGTTCGTGCAGCCGGCAGAAATCGGTTACGAAGGTGACGTAGGACGATGTTCCGGTCTTCAACTCGTGACGTTACACGTGGACGACCCGACCTTGGGCGATCAGCAGTGGTGCCAGTTTGTTGTAGACGATGTCGCAAGTCATACACAGTACAACGGCTGCATCCCATTGCTGTTGCGATGTCAATAACTGATCGCCCCGCTTGCAACATGCCAACGGCACGTTCACGTTGCACATTTGACAATCGCGGCATTTCAAGTACTGTTACAAATGTGGCTTAAAAGTGTTTTTTAAATGTTTGAGGCCATGGCAAACATGTGCAAATGAATCCAACTTCGATGTGGAGTTCACAACATTGAATGCACGTGCAAAACCTGATTTGGCGCGAAAGGCATTTACACAAGAAATGGATGGCTATGAGTGGGTTTGTCTAACGGTTTTCCAGAGTCGACAGATAGGGATCCCATGTTGGCTACACAGGTGTATCATCAGGGGGAAAGTATTCTATATTTTACAAAATTAATTTTGTGAAGTTTCTTTTTTGACTATATATATATATAAAACGAATTGATTTGTTAATATCTTTCGAATTGCACCTATCATCTACATGAGATGTTGATAGTTGACAATACTATTTAAAAAGTATGTCCCAAATTGTCAAACCAAAAATCATATTTAGCAGAGAATATGTAGTTTATGGGGGAAAAGATGCAAACAATTACTACATGCATTATGAGATAATTATAAATAATTATGAGATATGAATTCGACGACGGAAAATATCAAAACCACGAAAATATTATTTGGTAATTTGACCATACTGCAGTTATATATGAACGCGTCAATATTTGAAACGTTTTGATCAAATCTCAGGGACAGACAACAAAATAATTCAATATGAAGCCTTGGACTTACATGGGACATCCATAACACTGTGTATGACGAGAAGCTTCTTAGGACAGAACTTGTAGTGGGAAAAGAAAACCGATAGTACTTTAGAAGATTCCTCAACGGTTGTTTTATAGGAGATAACAGTTGCAATGTAGGTAAAACAATTGTTTTATAAGACGACAACATTAGCCATGTAGACCTGTTTTGGGGGGTTTTTGTTTTTTTATTTGTTTTTTTTAATTTATTTTTTGTTGTCCTTCAGCAGTGAAAGACTATGCATAAACAAAACTTCAATCGTGCTCTGAGGAAATCTAGAGTTGTCTTTCTTTCGTAACAAACTATCAAACTACAGCCATTTCTCATAGAAGTTGTTATCCTCAACATCTTTCACCATAATACATATTTATTTTACATTAAAAAATATAGAATTATTCATACGTGTACGTACAATGGAGAGAGAGAGAGAGAGAGAGAGAGAGAGAGAGAGAGAGAGGGGGGGGAGCGGACTCACCAGCTTTTCATGTTTTCATGACGTATGCTTCGACAAGATTTAAATATCTTTCACTGCATCCGAGAATGCTTCATCAGTACGTTTATGATTTTGAAATAATTTCTGAATGAATGAATTGAAATTCAATTATCAACGATAGAAAACTCAAAGCATTTACACATTCATGCAGGTAATGAATTTCAAATAATTTTATGAACAAGTGTTGCTGAAGAATTCAGATTTAAATTCCAATGTAAATATTCTGATCGTTGAAATATTATCTTAATTTTGTAAAATTGAAATTAAAAATGAAATTAAAAATGAAAAAAAAAAATTGCATAGTGCACTATCATTTGATCATTTGATAAAGCTCTTCAATGCTTACGGTGTAAATGACAAATTATTTTATAATGTGAAAAAAAAAATGCATACGTTTCTGCATTTCCTTAACTTCACTTTTTCATGAAAAGCATTTTATAAAAATTGGACCAAAGATAACTCAACATTTTTTAAAAAAGGGTTTTCAATGATTTTTGTTGCGTGCGTGCGTGCATGTGTGTGTGTGTGTGTGTGTGTGTGTGTGTGTGTGTGTGTGTGTGTGTGTGTGTGAGAGAGAGAGAGAGAGAGAGAGAGAGAGAGAGCTACTTTTTGATCTTTATATTCTGTAGTGAAATTAAATGATAGATTTCAACAATTTTCTTCAGAATTCAACTTTGTTAGTGAGATATTTGCATACATTATATTCAAAGTTAAATTGATTAAGAGATATTTTTATAGAATAAGTATTATTTAGAAGAAAAAAAGCACTTTTTTTTGTTAAAACTGTTAAATTACCAAGGCCGGACTCGGATGTAGTGATTTACACATCAAATATGACTATTGTGGATCAACCAGCACATTGAGTGAAAATTATACTGTTACACGATACAAAATACTACTTTTCACCAAGAAAATGTGCTTTAACGAGTTTAATTTGATCATTTGCCATTTGATCTCGCTAAATCAATGTGTGAAACGCCCGGATCATGGCTCTATCATTTCAGTAGTGTTTCGAATTATAATTTTATAATTATAGTGCGTGACTTTAAATTACATAATCTTCTGTGTGCTGCTGGTGGAGTTATAATTATACGTAGTAAGGATTGTCATCTCCAATCTGTAAACTCAGAAATTTGTGAAAAAGTCAGATCTAGGATATTCATTCATACACGCGGGGCGACACCCATCAACATTTTGGAATAACTATTTTTATGTTTACAAGCTTCCGTTACCTAATCCTCTGCTTCCCGATGTTCGTTTTGGCTGTCATATGATATATGTACCAAAAAAGGTACTGAAATTGAAAAAATGTCGTTTGTTAATTAGATGACGAAAATCTTTAACAGAGGACTCTGAGGGGAAATCAAAGTACCTGCAAAGCAAAATGACTCACAGTTTGATTTCCCCCAAGAAAGAAAAACTCGCGCAAATAACGCTACGCTATCAGATACCAAACCAATAGGCATCAAAACAAACCCAGAGCAAAAAGATGTCGAACAAATAGGTTGCGTATTACATGGGACAGTTCTTCCTTGCTAGAATATAATATTACATTTTTCTGAATTTGATAAACTGTGTGGAGATGCTACTGTAACGTTTTACAAGTATGTATGTTTTTCAGTTTTTCTACCTGATCCTCCCCGTGGGGATCCGGGTTGTTAGAATAGATCCTCAGCACCCCTTGCTTGTCGTAAGAGGCGACTAAATGGGGCGGTCTTTCGGATGAGACCGCTAAAACCGAGCGAGGCCCAGTGATACAGCAGGTGTGGCACGTACAAGATCCCACCTTGCTCAAAGGTCATAGACGCCGAGCAAAGGTCTAAATTTGCAGCCCTTCACCGGCAATGGTGACGTCTCCATATGAGTGAAATATTCTCGAGCGGGACGTTAAACAATATTAATCAATCAATCAATCAATCATACTTTAAAAGTTAGTATTTTTATAACGTTCATGTTATTGCAACATTATTTAGTTACTCGAATCAATGGAAAAGAGCTTGTGCTTAGTGGGGATTTCTGTTAAGGATAATATGTTTTATTATGGTATTTGATACACAAGATCCGATACATGGAGAAATGTTACATGAATAGGTTTTTTTCTTGCATAATATCAGTGCAGATATTATCAAATTCTGCGTGCCAATATTTAGAGTTTTTCTTATCAAGTATACTAGTAGATAAAATATTTGTATCCTGAAGGACAGTGACACTCAAAATAACACAGAAATACATGAAATGCTTATATTGCACTATCAGTTCTTGCTACATCTGAATCATTCTGCAAAAAAAAAAAAACACAAAAAAACAAAAACAAAAACCAAAACAAAAAAACAAAAACAAAAACAAAAAACAAAAAACAAAAAACCGACAAAAAAAAAAAAGAAAAAAAAAGTGCATGTACATTTTATTTATTTCATCATTTACTTTTAAAGTTATCAATTATAGAAGTATTTAAATTGGGGAAGGGGGATATGGGACATTCAGATTGTCCACAAGCAAGACTAACTTGAATTATGATAAAGAATCGTGATATATAATTCCCACATGCTAGCATATTTTTCTACATGCATTAAAAGTTTACCCCAAGAAATATTAAGTGATTCTACAGTATTGATAAATTTATTACAGCTGCAGAAGTGTATAAACTCTCTAAGGAAAACGTGGAAAGGCTCTTATCCACCGCAATTTTTTTCCCCAAAGAACTACATCATATATATTGAAATTCAGAGGAATGACCTGAATGTTCAAAGTAACTTATGGTGAACTATATGAAAAAAATGTGCTGGTTTATTTTTACGTTCCTATAAGAGAGTTCAATATATTAAGCGACTTCATCGCAAGAAGAGTAAACTTTAAGTAATTAACTAGTAGTGAGATGCAAAACTTGTATATTTTTTTCTTCAAGAAATTAGTCCCCCGTTGGGAACTATTAGTTTACCCTTGGTCTGTCTGTCTGTCCGTCGTTCCGTCCGTCTGTCATTCTGAATAAGTTTTCCAGACTTTGTATTGCCTGCAAAACGCTGAGAATGCTTGTTTATTTTTAGTTTGATTCTAAAGTTCCAAACATTATAATATAGAGTTTAGTTAATGATTCAAGCATTGATTTTCTAATGTACAAGGAACTGGAGGGGTGGAAATTTTAATTAAAACATAAAGCATTCCGTTTCCTTGACGGCGAATCCCTTTATTCTAACAATGATCCCTGATTACCTGTTTTACTTCTAATAAATTTATGCCAATATTTATTTTCAGCATGGTCCTATGTGTACCTGGTTTTTTTTTATATAACAGGGTATTCGGATTGCTTAGTGGTTAACGCACTTCTCACCGTTGCGACCCGAGTTCAATCCTCAGCAGTGGTTGTATGTCAGAAGGTATTGTGCTTCACTACACGGATTGGTTTCCCTTAGTACTGTGGTTTTCTCCCACATTTACGATTCCATTTATCGGAGCCAATGGGAAGCATTGATTGTTTGTTAATTATCTTAAAAAATTGAATAAAGTTTATATTTTAACAGTTAAAAAGTCTGTACAATGTTGTACAATAAATATTGTAAGGCTGGAATAGTGCTGATTTACACATGTGTATTAAAATTATTTTACTTGGGTGAATGCGATACTAACAAACGCTTGTATGTCAGGTGTATTTCAGTATTTAGCAAGTGTTTGATTCATTTGATTTTTAACCAGACTTTTAATAAGAAATAAATATGTTCTACCGACAGATTTCAATGCCACAACAAAATTATTATCCTACAATCTTCAGAAATCTTGTTAAACGTAATGGCAAACACAAGGCTTGGATGGTAATTATCTAGTATGTAAAATATCAGGTCATTCAAGGTAATCAAGGCAGATTAGAACGATAACTCTAATTTCCCATAATGGGTTGAAATGTTAATGGGGGAATAATATAATGTACCCGTATATGTTGTTGTTGTTGTTGTTGTTGTTTGTTGTTTTCCGCCACACTCAGCAATTTTTCAGTTATCTGGTGGCGACCAGTTTTTATTGGTGGAGGAGAGACCCAGATGCAATGTACCCGAGAAGAGACCACCGACCATTCGAAAGTAAACTGGCAAACTTTCTCATATATCGGCGCGAACGCTCTATGGTTGATAATAAAATTGGATAGAAGTTAGTATGTCACTGTATATATATATGTTAATTTGGATTATTGCATACTTGACCAATTCAAGCAACATTAATTTTATGCATTGGATGAATCTGGATTGAATTTAATGTGCTACTCTGTATGCAGTAATTTGGATGGCTGACATTTTATGCTTAATGCATTTGAGCAGGAAGTATAGCTTATAAACACTATCACGTGATGTAGTCATTATATAATCAATCTTAACATCCACGGCATATGTACTTCTGTATAATACATACATATATTACATTCCCAATGTTTATATGCAAGGAATCTGTAGCAGTCTATGCTTGTAAATACCTTATGGATGATAGTGCCAATTTAAGAATATATGATCCCAAAGTTACAGAGAAGAAAATATTTTGGTAATCAAACTGTTTTAATAGATTGATTGATTGATTATTTATTTTTCAGTTATCTGGTGGCGTCCAGTTTTTGTTGGTGGAGGAAAAAACCTCCCGAACTTCCGACCTTCCGAAAGTAAACTAGCAAACTTGCTCACATAACGCCGTGGCCGAGATTCGAACACGCGCCGACAGAGGTGAGAGGCCTTGTGATTTTGATCCCGATGCTCTAACCACTCGGCCACGGAGGCCCCTTGTTTCAATAGAAATAGATGTGTCATGCATTTTTATCATGGTAATTGCAGTCGATCTGCATCCGTGGTCGTGCGGTGCGTCGTCTGTCGATCTGCGTCCGTGGTCGTGCGGTGCGTCGTCTGTCGATCTGCGTCCGTGGTCGTGCGGTGCGTCGTCTGTCGATCTGCGTCTGTGGTCGTGCGGTGCGTCGTCTGTCGATCTGCGTCCGTGGTCGTGCGGTGCGTCGTCTGTCGAGCTGCGTCCGTGGTCGTGCGGTGCGTCGTCTGTCGAGCTGCGTCCGTGGTCGTGCGGTGCGTCGTCTGTCGAGCTGCGTCCGTGGTCGTGCGGTGCGTCGTCTGTCGAGCTGCGTCCGTGGTCGTGCGGTGCGTCGTCTGTCGAGCTACGTCCGTGGTCGTGCGGTGCGTCGTCTGTCGAGCTGCGTCCGTGGTCGTGCGGTGCGTCGTCTGTCGAGCTGCGTCCGTGGTCGTGCGGTGCGTCGTCTGTCGAGCTGCGTCCGTGGTCGTGCGGTGCGTCGTCTGTCGAGCTGCGTCCGTGGTCGTGCGGTGCGTCGTCTGTCGAGCGTTACCAATTAAACATTTTAACTTATTGATTACTACTATTCCAATTTAAAATTGGTATGAAGCATATTTGGAAAAAAGGGGAGGGGGCATAAATTGTAGATTTCAGGACTCCTGCACCCCTGGGGCCTTCGGTGCG
This sequence comes from Ostrea denselamellosa, assembly GCA_024699665.1. Classification (NCBI taxonomy): domain Eukaryota; kingdom Metazoa; phylum Mollusca; class Bivalvia; order Ostreida; family Ostreidae; genus Ostrea; species Ostrea denselamellosa. The sequence goes on from JAMZEH010000042.1 coordinate 3,739,638, forward strand.
TCATAACAACTGTCAAAAATTGACCAATGTTAAAAACATATTCTCTACAATCGCACATGTGCAAGAAAAACTAAATGTATAGTGATGTAGAACAGGAAGGCCCCTATGAAAACTGTATATTTCATGATCCCATGGGTTGAGGTTTTGACTCCAGATCGGGACAGATTTGGTACATAAATGTAGTATTGATAAGTAAAACATTTACAAGACATCTTGTTAATGGTGTTGATGCTACATTGAAACCAACTGGATATTTAGAATGAACAGGTAGCCCTTTGCCAAAAATTGTAAATTTCATCATCGCAGGGATAGAAGTTTGAGATCAGGGTTGGGCAAAAATGGTCAGTTATCATATGTGTTAACAATTGAATATTTTTAATTTCTTGATAACTACCGTTCCAATTATTTTCAAATTTGGTATGAAGCATCTTTGAGACAGATGGGGCATAAGTTGGTTCAGGACTCCTGCATTCCAGGCGCCTTAATGGGCGTGTCAAAAACTGTCAAAAATTGACATCTTCTCTACAACTGCATATCTTTAAGAAAAGCTAAATGCACAGCGACCTCTACCAAAGTTGTAAATTTCATGATCTTCTGGGTAAAAGTTCTGACTTCCGGTCAGAGTCAAACTTGGTATATGTAAAACATAAACGGTAGCAAATTTGGTGCACCAGATGCGCATATCGACAAATAATGTCTCTTTCGTGATGTTCAAGTCAAAAATATTGGAAATCCAAACTAAGAACAAACTTGGAAGATCTGAAAGAAAAAAAACCCAACTAAATACTGAAGTCAAATCTGGTTAAGCACCAGAGCTGTACCTGAGGGACATTTTTGAAATGAATTTCCTAATTTTATCACAAAAAATTTTTATCCGTATTTTCAAAACTATATATCGTGTATACTGTACATGCCAAAAATATTAGATAATATCTTCTTTAATGCTATTGATACTAAATTGAAAAAAGATTAATGTCTTTATAAAGTTAAATGCATAATAGTTTTATACTGTATCAGCAAACGTAAAGAAGTCTTTCAAATGACAAAGCAGAAAAAGGATGTACTAAAATTGTGAGTTTTGCAACCCCATGGTTTTAACTTTAGGATGGGCCCAAATTAGTCATATCCTGTTAATGTCACGGTGGGCGTGACCTGTCGACAGGGGATGCTTACTCCTCCTAGGCATCTGATCCCACCTCTGGTATGTCCAGCCTATCTCTTTGTATTTGTATTTTTTATAGGAATTACATTAGGCACTTTGGTAGACATTTAAGTATTGCGAACACATCTTGTTTTATACTGTTGCTGAATATTAGTATTCGAGACAGGGATTTGTTTTGTAGATTCCATAGCCCTTGGGACTTGTGATACTATTAAGGCCAGTCGGTCTCTTGTTAGAATCGTATTTACTCGCTTCCATATAGCAGAGATCATCACACATGTCGAGCAACTTATCATCTGTAAGTTTCATTGCGAAATCTCTCCCTATATTCAGTTTAAGTTTTGTTGTTTCTTTAAACTTTATACTGTCATTTGATAACGTGTCTAATCCTATATAAAACTTATCTTTACTGCGTTTCGTGTTAATCAAATTTCAGTACACGTTTATATTTTTGTAGCATTATTTTAAACATTTTCTATACTGTAGTGAATTGACAAATCCTGTATTATGTGAAGATCCAGAGAGAGAGAGAGGTAAAAAAAAAAAAACCCTGTGAAACAATCTGTATTATTGATACTGTAAATTTAATCTGTGATAAACAGATATATATCAGGGGGTTGTATTTCGAAATATAATGAAGTTGGAGCCTGCACCTAGGATTAAACCAACATAATGATATAATTTCTAACTGATTAAAGACCGTTCAGATATATTCACTGCAGTGTATTTGGTGTTTTGGAAATAAAGGAACCCCTGTGATGTCAATATTTGTATTATGACAATCTTTGATTTATAACGGAATTTGAAACCCCCTCCTATTTGTCATAAAGTTGAGTTGTCAATTTGCCGCCAGAATCTCTTTTCAATAAAATATATAAGTGTGTAAGACTCTGTGATGTCTTTTATTTCAGGTTCAATAGATTGTTTTTTCAATCTCTTCTTAAGAGAAGTTTCTGAACAAATTCTGCTTCATAAGAATATAGAAACAGGTCAGCTAAGAAAGGAGCACAGTTGGTGTCAATGGGAATTCCAACAGACTGTTGGAAGACCTGATCACCAAAGACTACTAAGATATTGTCAATGAGAAATTCTATCATCTCTGTTAATATCAACTTCAGAGTACTTGTGCGTGGAGTCAGAATGGTGTTTAACAAAATAATTTTTGGACGACTGATCATTAGATATGAATATTTTTTATCATTTTTGTTGCGGAAACAACTGTCTATGATGTTAAAAAGTCTAGTCTTTAATTTATGTTGAGGTATGGTCATATAAAGTGTTGTAAAGTAATACGTTTTAATGGTGTTGAAAAAATGTTGAGAAAACCTTTGTGATTTCAAATTCACTAAACGTTCTTTAGCATTTTTAAGAATCCACATTTCATTTACACTACTCCTGGCAAATGTATTGACATAGTGCGTTTGAAGTTTCTACTTCACAGCAGTTAATAATTTCGTGAGGAGCAAAGATAGGAGCTTTGTAGAACATTTACTAGACCTAACAATGTATCTTTGTAAGGGTTGTTGTGGAGTGTGGGAATCCAGTATAGGTACAGTAACTCATATTCATCCATTTCATTGATTGGGATATTAGATGTGTTCAAAACAGAAGCATGATTTTGAAGAATTTCATCTTTTGAAAGGGTAGTTGGAGTATTAATGCGATTACTAAATGAAATTAATGAAAACTTCGTTTACAATGCAGTTGTAATAATGATTGATTGATTGATTAAATATTGTTTAACGTCCCGCTCGAGAATCTTTCACTCATATGGAGACGTCACCATTGCCGGTGAAGGGCTGCAAATTTAGGGCCTATGCTCGGCGCTTATGGCCTTTGAGCAGGGAGGGATCTTTTACGTGCCACACCTGCTGTGACACGGGACCTCGGTTTTTGCGGCCTCATCCGAAGGACCGCCCCATTTAGTCGCCTCTTACAACAAGCAAGGGGTACTGAGGATCTATTCTAACAACCCAGATCCCCACGGGGTCAGTTGTAATAATGAGCCTTCCAAACAAATACAATATTATTACAAGCTTTGTCAGCTGGAACCAAAATATATTCCTCATGTAACCTTTTAACTCTTTTATCACTTGTGGTTTACTAAACACAGAAGGATGGTATACATTTTTGTTGTCGTATGTATTATACGGGATTTTGATATTCCCCTTATACTTTTCATCCATTCTGACAAGGTATCAAATTCTTTTTCAGTTTTAGCCCATCGTGTAGCATAGTCTTCGACAGAATTCATAATAGAGATGAAGTTTTGTCACCAATTGAAAGACAAAGGTTCTTTAAATTTAGGACCTTATAAAATAAGTGACTTGCGTCCTCATTTCTAACTATATCAACATTACCAGTAATGACAAACACAGCTAAACTATAGTTAAAAGGAGACGAAGAACGAGAACCTGTAAGTGGATGGAGTATAGGGTCGTCTATATCTAGGCCATGTATTTAAAATGTTTGGTTGCAATAGTGGAAGTATAGTTGTAGGAAATACAGGGTGTAGACTTGAGCTTGAAATATTCTGGAATACAAGAACTTTTTATGATGACAAATGTTGCTTTGTTAGTAAATATGTATTCGGAAATAACATCATCCAAAACCCTCTGTGGTTTTAAAAGCCTGTGATGGGCAACATCCATAATCATACAATTGAGTCTATATTCTGGTGTGGAAAAATCCACTTTTGGACTAGTTTTGATTTCTTCAAAATACGAGACCTAATCAATTAGTATCAAGCCTATTCCATTTCCGATTGACCGAGACGGTCACGAATTTCATGCCTTGTGTCCATATATGTTTTATACCTGTCTACAAAATTGCATGCGTATCGAGTCATTCTTTAATATACTCGTAATATTGAATGTCAAACATAGCTAGTGATGCAAAGACATGTTTGTCATCTAAAGTTGATTACCGTGCTGTAATTCGTTACTTGCATTTAAAAGGAAATACACGGTGCGTTAGCCGATGTTTATGGGTCTTCTGTACAATCTTACGCTCAGGTTAAATTCTTGGTAGGGAGTTCAAACGTGGTGGAACGTCTTTAGAAGAAGAAGGCAGGTCTGGACGCCCATTGGATGCCACCGATGAAGGAATATGTAATAAAGTTCGGGATCTGGTATACTCTCATATACTGGTATACTCTGATAGACGAATTCAGATGAAAGAACTAGCGCAGGCATTAGTCATCTCACATGGTCCATTTTTTTGTTGGTGGAGGAGAGAACCCAGATACAATGTACCTACCCGGGAAGAGACCACCGACCTTCCGAAAGAAAACTGGCAAACTTTCTCACATAAATCGGCGCGAGCGATATTCGAACCCTCGCCGACTAGAGGTGAGAGGCCTTGTGGTTTTGAGCGCGATGCTCTAACCACTCGGCCACGGAGGCCCCTTTTTGTAGGTGGAGGAGAGAACACAGATATAATGTACCGGGGAAGAGACCACCGACCTTTCGAAAGTAAACTGCCAAACTTTCTCACATATACTTATTTACTGACCAGTTTTTATATTCTTTCGAAGCAGAATTTATTCAAAAGCCTCTTCATGAGAAGAAACCTTGCTGTGACCTTCAACTCGACATTTAGATATATCGACGATGTTTTATCTATTAACAAAAATCATTTTTATTCGTATGTCAATTCTATATATAGGGAACTCGAAATAAAAGACACGACAAACTCTTCCACATCTGTTTCATACTTAGATATTTTATTGAACATAGATGTTAACAGCAAGTTTATGACAAACGGGATGATATCAGCTTCTCCATCGTTAATGTCCAACATGTTGCAATATTTCATCATCAATTGCATATGGTATTTATATATATCTCTCATTTGATTCGATACACACGAGCGTGTTCTGTGTATAATCAATTTTCAAGTCGAGGCAGGCTACTGATAAACAAGATGATGTAACATGGAATTCAACATTTTCTTAAGTCAGTATTTCGGAAATTGTATATTTTATGGTCGTTATAACGATCTTGTTTGCCAATACAACATGTCATTGATTCAAACACTGTCTGACGTGTTTCACGTCAATAATTAGACCGTTCTTTACACGCTGATTTTGACTACGGATTACTTCGTTCGTCTAATCGAAATATAGAGCTCACTGGGGATGCTTAGGCAACTAATCCCACCTTTGGTATGTCCAGGAGTCAGTCCCAACTTTTAATTTTGTATGTCACGAATTATGAGACTGATCACTGTTCATTATCTTCACAATTTTATTCTAGAAATGTTACCGAACGTAAATTTACTTTTATAAATTCATTTAATTTTTAAACCATTTTACAAGGGGATATAGTTTTCTGATTGAAATCAAAATTGTCTGATTTTTTATATACTTATTCTGACTACGGATTGCCCTGGTTACCTGATCAAGATAGAGAGCTCATGGCAGGTATGAAGTGTCAACAGGAGATGTTTTCTCCCAGGCACCTGATTGCAACATCTTGTGTGTCCAGTGAGTGTTTGCCTTGTTTTTAATTTTGTATTCTATAGGGGATTTATGAGATTGATAATTGTTATCTTCACTTTTCATCAATTACCAAGTTTTATAATTCCAATTGCAATCCATTTAATTTTGAAAAGACTTTGTTCGAATTTGAAAATTCGCAACAATTATGAATTTGGTTATTATATTCAATTTCTCTCTAAGCTACACATCTCTAAAGAAAAGGTTAAGATAACTAACAGTATTCAGTCTCGTAATTCCTATAGAAAATACAAATCAGAGAGATGGGCAAACACGGACTCCTGGTCATACCAGAGGTGGGATCAGGTGGATAGGAGTAGTAAGCATCTAATATCGTTTTTCTAATTGATACAGTTTTGAGGGTTTTTGAATTGTAGATTTAAAAATATTAACAAATAACGTTTTTAATTTGTAAAATTAGAACGTTTATTCCAGTCATCTTGGGCAATTTTTATTCGAAATTTATGTCATGCATCAAATCACAGCGGAATTTATCTCCGTGGGGATTCGGGTCAGAATAGGTCCTCAGTACCCCTTGCTTGTCGTAAGAAGCAACTAAATGGGGCGGTCCTTCGGATAAAAGAACGCATAAACCAAGGCCCCGTGTCGCAGCGGGTGTGGTACGATAAAGATCTCTCCCTGCTCAAAGGCCTTGAGCGCCGAACATAGGCCTAAATGTTGCAGCCCTCCACAGGCAATGGTGACGTCTCCATATGAGTGAAAGATTCTCATGCAGAACGTAAAACAATATACACATCAATCAATCAACAGCGAAATTTGGACTCTAAAATGAGATGCTTTAATGAGCCATTAAATAAAACTTTGGTGCAGTGATCCACTTTTAAGAGAACAGAAATGAAACAACAGACAGGCCTTAATCAAAAATGTTGTAGAATTGTCAATTTCTGTGGAGTTTAATTTGCCTTTAAGGTAAAATCATTCCTTTTCTTGATTGGTCTTCTTGCTTTATTACATACCACTGAAAATGGAAAGATTCCGTTAACAAACAGTACAGTGTCTGAATCAATAATCTCATTCTTTCTCTGGAAATAAAAAAAATATTCCTTACCATGTTTTATTTTGAAAATATCTGTAAAAATATTAATTTGATGATCAAATTCACAAAGTTTTGGTTTTGTCTCTTCCTTGACTTCAGAGCATGGATACGTCACAAGTCACATGTGTGCTTCCTGAGTACAATCGGAAGCATATTCTGTATGGTTCCAAATTAAGAGCCCATTTATAGTATTTTGATAGTGGCGTATTGTAAACAGTTGTCATTAGCTATATAAAATGACCTTGGGAAAGCAATGCATTTTTGAGATGTTTCCTGGTTATCTGAGAGGAGGCATTAATAACGATAATGAAAATGTCCAAGGGCTTTGAATCTTTTGGTTCTATTTGTCGCTATAGTAATGAAGTAACATTTCGTGATAAAATCTCGATACACAGTATAAAAAGCAGGACTGTGTTATTACAATGTACCGTTGAAATAGTTTTAGAACCTTTTATCTCATAATACAGCGCATTTGAGAGAGAGAGAGAGAGAGAGAGAGAGAGAGATCCACTCAGAAAATAAGTTACGTAAAGCATTTTCCAGAAACCCGAGTAATTTGCATAGCAGCTTTGAGTACAGGGTTGGAATTCGTTGTGCTTTTTACCTGCAAATCTTAAACAGTTTGGAGTTTTTATATTACTTACACATCATGCTTTTTTAAAATTGCATTTAGTGAGGCCGATTTAAAGATATAAAAATTGTAATAATAAAGAAAATTTCGATTTATGAAATACTGCGAGTTGCACAATCTTTATACAAACTCTTGTGTAGTTAAGTAAAACAGGAAACACTCGCATTATTATGCATTTGTTTATGAACTAAAGTCACCAAATGTACATGTATATATACACCTGCATCCGGTTACGTCAACAGCACATTTTTAGCTGAAAGCTCAAGTGAACTATTCGGATCACTTTTTTCTGTCATCTGTCTGTCCGTTTCAAATTTTCATCGTCTCCAGAAAAACAGGATACATTTCAATCAAACTTACTACAAATCATCCATAGGTGAAGGTGATTCAAGTTTGTTGAAGTGATTGGCTATGCCCCTTTCAATGGGGGAAATTATCACGAAATGCAAAAATAGGATGTGATCGTTTTAAAATCTTCTTCTCAGGAACCACAAGGTCAGAAAAGTTCAAATTTATATGAAAGCTTCCCGACATAGTGCCAATTCAAGCTTATTAAAAGCATAGTCTCCGGGTAAGGTGGGGCCGCAATTGGGGAGCAAAGTTTACATGCAAATATACAGGGAAAATCTTCCCAAGAACCACGGGGTCAGAAAAGTCGAAATTTACATGGCGTGTTTGTAGCAGTGCAGATTAAAGTTTGTTAAAATCATGGTCATCGGAGTGGGTGTGGTCAAAATAGGGGATCAAAGTTTTATATGCGAAATGTAGGGACAATTTAAAAACAAATCTTCTCAGGAATCACTGAACCACAATAATTAAAATTTACGTGAAAGCTTCCTGATATAGGGCAGATTCAAATTTGTTAAAACATGACCCCGGGGGTAAGGTGGGGCCACAGTAGGGGATCAAAGTTTTACAGGCGAGTATATCGGAAAAATCTTCTCAAAAACCATTGAGCCGAAAAGTTGAAATTTACTTGAAAGTTTGTGCAATTCATGGTCCCCGGGGGTTGACTGAGGCCACTATAGGGAATCAAAGTGTTATATGCTGATACAGAGGAAATATCTTTAAAAATATCTCTTGAACTATGTAAACTAGAAGTTTCATATTTTGTATACACTTTTTTAACCGAAAGACCTTTCATGTGGTGCGATGGTGATTCTTTCGTTTATTTAAAGAAATACATCCAAGCTTAATCATACAATGACTGCACCATGGAACCCCCTTCAGCATCTTCGTCCACTTCCGAAGGAACATCCTCTAGATCAGAATCGCCTTGAAGATTAGATCACGGAGACCTAATTTCCCTAGCAGACGGTAGCAGTTTATGGAGTTCCAGTAGTTCTAACACTTGTATAGCACGAAAGAAAGCACTAAACCCACAGTAACAGTTTGACGTCTTGTATAGCACGAAAGAAAGCACTAAACCCACAGTAACAGTTTGACGTCTTGTATAGCGCGAAAGAAAGCACTAAACCCACAGTAACAGTTTGACGTCTTGTATAGCACGAAAGAAAGCACTAAACCCACAGTAACAGTATGATGTCTTGTATAGCACGAAAGAAAGCACTAAACCCACAGTAACAGTTTGACGTCTTGTATAGCACGAAAGAAAGCACTAAACCCACAGTAACAGTTTGACGTCTTGTATAGCACGAAAGAAAGCACTAAACCCACAGTAACAGTTTGACGTCTTGTATAGCACGAAAGAAAGCACTAAACCCACAGTAACAGTTTGACGTCTTGTATAGCACGAAAGAAAGCTCTAAACCTACAGTAACAGTTTGACGTCTTGTATAGCACGAAAGAAAGCACTAAACCCACAGTAACAGTTTGACGTCTTGTATAGCACGAAAGAAAGCACTAAACCTACAGTAACAGTTTGACGTCTTGTACAGTACGAAAGAAAGCACTAAACCCACAGTAACAGTTTGACGTCTTGTACAGTACGAAAGAAAGCACTAAACCCACAGTAACAGTTTGACGTCTTGTATAGCACGAAAGAAAGCACTAAACCCACAGTAACAGTTTGACGTCTTGTATAGCACGAAAGAAAGCACTAAACCCACAGTAACAGTTTGACGTCTTGTATAGCACGAAAGAAAGCACTAAACCCACAGTAACAGTTTGACGTCTTGTATAGCACGAAAGAAAGCACTAAACCCACAGTAACAGTTTGACGTCTTGTACAGTACGAAAGAAAGCACTAAACCCACAGTAACAGTTTGACGTCTTGTACAGTACGAAAGAAAGCACTAAACCCACAGTAACAGTTTGACGTCTTGTATAGCACGAAAGAAAGAACTAAACCCACAGTAACAGTTTGACGTCTTGTATAGCACGAAAGAAAGCACTAAACCCACAGTAACAGTTTGACGTCTTGTATAGCACGAAAGAAAGCACTAAACCCACAGTAACAGTTTGACGTCTTGTATAGCACGAAAGAAAGCACTAAACCCACAGTAACAGTTTGACGTCTTGTATAGCACGAAAGAAAGCACTAAACCCACAGTAACAGTTTGACGTCTTGTATAGCACGAAAGAAAGCACTAAACCCACAGTAACAGTTTGACGTCTTGTATAGCACGAAAGAAAGCTCTAAACCTACAGTAACAGTTTGACGTCTTGTATAGCACGAAAGAAAGCACTAAACCTACAGTAACAGTTTGACGTCTTGTATAGCACGAAAGAAAGCACTAAACCCACAGTAACAGTTTGACGTCTTGTATAGCACGAAAGAAAGCACTAAACCCACAGTAACAGTATGATGTCTTGTATAGCACGAAAGAAAGCACTAAACCCACAGTAACAGTTTGACGTCTTGTATAGCACGAAAGAAAGCACTAAACCCACAGTAACAGTTTGACGTCTTGTATAGCACGAAAGAAAGCACTAAACCCACAGTAACAGTTTGACGTCTTGTATAGCACGAAAGAAAGCACTAAACCCACAGTAACAGTTTGACGTCTTGTATAGCACGAAAGAAAGCTCTAAACCTACAGTAACAGTTTGACGTCTTGTATAGCACGAAAGAAAGCACTAAACCCACAGTAACAGTTTGACGTCTTGTATAGCACGAAAGAAAGCACTAAACCCACAGTAACAGTTTGACGTCTTGTACAGTACGAAAGAAAGCACTAAACCCACAGTAACAGTTTGACGTCTTGTACAGTACGAAAGAAAGCACTAAACCCACAGTAACAGTTTGACGTCTTGTATAGCACGAAAGAAAGCACTAAACTAACAGTAACAGTTTGACGTCTTGTATAGCACGAAAGAAAGCACTAAACCCACAGTAACAGTTTGACGTCTTGTATAGCACGAAAGAAAGCACTAAACCCACAGTAACAGTTTGACGTCTTGTATAGCACGAAAGAAAGCACTAAACCCACAGTAACAGTTTGACGTCTTGTACAGTACGAAAGAAAGCACTAAACCCACAGTAACAGTTTGACGTCTTGTACAGTACGAAAGAAAGCACTAAACCCACAGGAACAGTTTGACGTCTTGTATAGCACGAAAGAAAGCACTAAACCAACAGTAACAGTTTGACGTCTTGTATAGCGCGAAAGAAAGCACTAAACCCACAGTAACAGTTTGACGTCTTGTATAGCACGAAAGAAAGCACTAAACCCACAGTAACAGTTTGACGTCTTGTATAGCACGAAAGAAAGAACTAAACCCACAGTAACAGTTTGACGTCTTGTATAGCACGAAAGAAAGCACTAAACCCACAGTAACAGTTTGACGTCTTGTATAGCACGAAAGAAAGCACTAAACCCACAGTAACAGTTTGACGTCTTGTATAGCACGAAAGAAAGCACTAAACCCACAGTAACAGTTTGACGTCTTGTATAGCACGAAAGAAAGCACTAAACCCACAGTAACAGTTTGACGTCTTGTATAGCACGAAAGAAAGCACTAAACCTACAGTAACAGTCTGATGTCTTGTATAGCACGAAAGAAAGCTCTAAACCTACAGTAACAGTTTGACGTCTTGTATAGCACGAAAGAAAGCACTAAACCTACAGTAACAGTTTGACGTCTTGTATAGCACGAAAGAAAGCACTAAACCCACAGTAACAGTTTGACGTCTTGTATAGCACGAAAGAAAGCTCTAAACCTACAGTAACAGTTTGACGTCTTGTATAGCACGAAAGAAAGCACTAAACCTACAGTAACAGTTTGGCATCTTGTATAGCACGAAAGAAAGCACTAAACCCACAGTAACAGTTTGACGTCTTGTATAGCACGAAAGAAAGCACTAAACCCACAGTAACAGTATGACGTCTTGTATAGCACGAAAGAAAGCACTAAACCCACAGTAACAGTATGACGTCTTGTATAGCACGAAAGAAAGCTCTAAACCTACAGTAACAGTTTGACGTCTTGTATAGCACGAAAGAAAGCACTAAACCTACAGTAACAGTTTGACGTCTTGTATAGCACGAAAGAAAGCACTAAACCTACAGTAACAGTTTGACGTCTTGTATAGCACGAAAGAAAGCTCTAAACCTACAGTAACAGTTTGACGTCTTGTACAGTACGAAAGAAAGCACTAAACCCACGGTAACAGTCTGAGGTCTTGTATAGCACGAAAGAAAGCACTAAACCTACAGTAACAGTTTGACGTCTTGTACAGTACGAAAGAAAGCACTAAACCCACAGTAACAGTTTGACGTCTTGTACAGTACGAAAGAAAGCACTAAACCAACAGTAACAGTTTGACGTCTTGTATAGCACGAAAGAAAGCACTAAACCAACAGTAACAGTTTGATGTCTTGTATAGCACGAAAGAAAGCACTAAACCCACGGTAACAGTCTGACGTCTTGTATAGCACGAAAGAAAGCACTAAACCTACAGTAACAGTTTGACGTCTTGTACAGTACGAAAGAAAGCACTAAACCTACAGTAACAGTTTGATGTCTTGTATAGCACGAAAGAAAGCACTAAACCTACAGTAACAGTTTGACGTCTTGTACAGTACGAAAGAAAGCACTAAACCTACAGTAACAGTTTGACGTCTTGTATAGCACGAAAGAAAGCACTAAACCAGCAGTAACAATTTGATGTCTTGTATAGCACGAAAGAAAGCACTAAACCTACAGTAACAGTTTGACGTCTTGTATAGCATGAAAGAAAGCACTAAACCTACAGTAACAGTTTGACGTCTTGTATAGCACGAAAGAAAGCACTAAACCTACAGTAACAATTTGACGTCTTGTACAGTACGAAAGAAAGCACTAAACTCACAGTAACAGTTTGACGTCTTGTACAGTACGAAAGAAAGCACTAAATCCACAGTAACAGTTTGACGTCTTGTATAGCACGAAAGAAAGCACTAAACCAACAGTAACAGTTTGATGTCTTGTATAGCACGAAAGAAAGCACTAAACCTACAGTAACAGTTTGACGTCTTGTATAGCACGAAAGAAAGCTCTAAACATATAGTAACAGTCTGACGTCTTGTATAGCACGAAAGAAAGCACGAAACCTACAGTAACAGTCTGACGTCTTGTATAGCACGAAAGACAGCACTAAACCCACAGTAACAGTTTGACGTCTTGTATAGCACGAAAGAAAGCACTAAACATATAGTAACAGTTTGACGTCTTGTATAGCACGAAAGACAGCACTAAATTACAGTAACAGTTTGACGTCTTGTATAGCACGAAAGAAAGCACTAAACGTATAGTTACAGTTTGACGTCTTGTATAGCACGAAAGAAAGCACGAAATTACAGTAACAGTTTGACGTCTTGTATAGCACGAAAGAAAGCACTAAACCTACAGTAACAGTTTGACGTCTTGTGTAGCACGAAAGAAAGCACTAAACCCACAGTAACAGTTTGATGTCTTGTATAGCACGAAAGAAAGCATTAAACCTATAGTAACAGTTTGACGTCTTGTATAGCACGAAAGAAAGCACTAAACATATAGTAACAGTTTGACGTCTTGTACAGTACGAAAGAAAGCACTAAACCCACAGTAACAGTATGACGTCTTGTACAGTACGAAAGAAAGCACTAAACCCACAGTAACAGTTTGACGTCTTGTACAGTACGAAAGAAAGCACTAAACCCACAGTAACAGTTTGACGTCTTGTAAAGCACGAAAGAAAGCACTAAACCCACAGTAACAGTTTGACGTCTTGTATAGCACGAAAGAAAGCACTAAACCTACAGTAACAGTTTGACGTCTTGTACAGTACGAAAGAAAGCACTAAACCCACAGTAACAGTTTGACGTCTTGTACAGTACGAAAGAAAGCACTAAACCCACAGTAACAGTTTGATGTCTTGTATAGCACGAAAGAAAGCACTAAACCTACAGTAACAGTTTGACGTCTTGTATAGCACGAAAGAAAGCATTAAACCTATAGTAACAGTTTGACGTCTTGTATAGCACGAAAGAAAGCTCTAAACCTAAAGTAACAGTTTGACGTCTTGTATAGCACGAAAGAAAGCACTAAACCTTCAGTAACAGTTTGACGTCTTGTATAGCACGAAAGAAAGCATTAAACCTATAGTAACAGTTTGACGTCTTGTATAGCACGAAAGAAAGCACTAAACCCACAGTAACAGTTTGACGTCTTGTATAGCACGAAAGAAAGCACTAAACCCACAGTAACAGTTTGACGTCTTGTACAGCACGAAAGAAAGCACTAAACCTACAGTAACAGTTTGATGTCTTGTACAGCACGAAAGAAAGCTCTAAACCTTCAGTAACAGTATGATGTCTTGTATAGCACGAAAGAAAGCACTAAACCTACAGTAACAGTTTGACGTCTTGTATAGCACGAAAGAAAGCTCTAAACATATAGTAACAGTCTGACGTCTTGTATAGCACGAAAGAAAGCACTAAACCCACAGTAACAGTTTGACGTCTTGTATAGCACGAAAGAAAGCACTAAACCCACAGTAACAGTTTGACGTCTTGTATAGCACGAAAGAAAGCATTAAACCTATAGTAACAGTTTGACGTCTTGTACAGTACGAAAGAAAGCACTAAACCCACAGTAACAGTTTGACGTCTTGTATAGCACGAAAGAAAGCACTAAACCCACAGTAACAGTTTGACGTCTTGTATAGCACGAAAGAAAGCATTAAACCTATAGTAACAGTTTGACGTCTTGTACAGTACGAAAGAAAGCACTAAACCCACAGTAACAGTATGATGTCTTGTATAGCACGATAGAAAGCTTTAAACCTATAGTAACAGTTTGACGTCTTGTATAGCACGAAAGAAAGCACTAAACATATAGTAACAGTTTGACGTCTTGTATAGCACGAAAGAAAGCACTAAACCCACAGTAACAGTTTGACGTCTTGTACAGTACGAAAGAAAGCACTAAACCCACAGTAACAGTTTGATGTCTTGTATAGCACGAAAGAAAGCACTAAACCCACAGTAACAGTTTGACGTCTTGTACAGTACGAAAGAAAGCACTAAACCCACAGTAACAGTTTGACGTCTTGTATAGCACGAAAGAAAGCATTAAACCTATAGTAACAGTTTGACGTCTTGTATAGCACGAAAGAAAGCACTAAAAATATAGTAACAGTTTGACGTCTTGTATAGCACGAAAGAAAGCACTAAACCCACAGTAACAGTTTGACGTCTTGTATAGCACGAAAGAAAGCATTAAACCTATAGTAACAGTTTGACGTCTTGTATAGCACGAAAGAAAGCTCTAAACCTACAGTAACAGTTTGACGTCTTGTATAGCACGAAAGAAAGCACTAAACCTACAGTAACAGTTTGACGTCTTGTATAGCACGAAAGAAAGCTCTAAACCTACAGTAACAGTTTGACGTCTTGTACAGTACGAAAGAAAGCACTAAACCCACAGTAACAGTTTGATGTCTTGTATAGCACGAAAGAAAGCTTTAAACCTATAGTAACAGTTTGACGTCTTGTACAGTACGAAAGAAAGCACTAAATTACAGTAACAGTTTGATGTCTTGTATAGCACGAAAGAAAGCACTAAACCAACAGTAACAGTTTGATGTCTTGTATAGCACGAAAGAAAGCACTAAACCTACAGTAACAGTTTGACGTCTTGTATAGCACGAAAGAAAGCACTAAACCCACAGTAACAGTTTGACGTCTTGTATAGCACGAAAGAAAGCTCTAAACCTAAAGTAATAGTTTGATGTCTTGTACAGTACGAAAGAAAGCACTAAATTACAGTAACAGTTTGACGTCTTGTATAGTACGAAAGAAAGCACTAAACCCACAGTAACAGTTTGATGTCTTGTATAGCACGAAAGAAAGCACTAAACCTACAGTAACAGTTTGACGTCTTGTATAGCACGAAAGAAAGCACTAAATTACAGTAACAGTTTGATGTCTTGTATAGCACGAAAGAAAGCACTAAATTACAGTAACAGTTTTCACTGTGGGTAAGAGAACCAAACTCATTCAAAGATATGTGTACTAAGACAACCAAAATGGAGAAGAGTAGAGTGAAAAGGAGGTCATATATACTGGAAGTGCTACAGAAACATAACAAAGAGGTTAATTATTATTATTAATATTCTACAATTATATAGTGATTTATCTAATAATTAGAACAATTACTCTAAAGCGCTTTATATGTAAAACAAAAAAGAAATACATAAAAAGGACATACCTTAATATTAAAATGACTTTAAAATAATAATTAAGATAGGTTGATTGATTGATTGATTGATTAGGAATTTACGTCGAGTTGGCAATATTACAGCCATTTTACGACGGTTAAGAAAATGAAATATGTTTGGTTGTTAAAGTTGAAGTTTCCTTGACGGCCCCCAGTGAGGCTACTCTTTTTCGAAAATCAGAGATACGATCTTTTACGTGCTAAGTGGGTTGTGATCCTTCACTCGGGACACCCTTCAACGTCCCATCCGATGGACTTAAAAGTTAAAAATACGTAAATAGGTAAAAATACATATCATTTTTTGTATATAAACAAATTATATTATAAAGTAATCAAATTTTTCAATAAAATTCGCATTCTTGTAGATATGATAATATGATTGTCATTATTTGTAAAAAGTTCATGCATTGATGCACATTATTAAAAATTCTATTTCGTATGGAAGTACAATCACTACATTCCAAAAGAATGTGATGTATAGTTAATGAACAGTCACAAGATATAATGAAGTTGAAGTTCTCTGTTTAATAAATAAGAATGTGTCAGTTTTAAATGTCCAATGCGTATTCTTGAAATAATAACTTGGTCCCGGCGTTTCATTACGATGTTACACGATTTGTTTACCTTGTTTTGAATAAAACAAAGTTTACTTTTGTTACAGAATTCCCAATATATATTGCCAAATACCATTTACATATAGTTTTATGACACATTTTACTAACGGTATGCAAAACTATATTATATAAGTGTTGTATAAAGTTTTTTTTAATCAAAACAACTGTTTACATACATGCAAGTACCGAATTACAGATTAAATGCTAGTTTAAAAAGGTATGTTTTAAATTTATTTTTAAAAATTGCTATAGAACCTTTGAAACGGAGTTCCAACGGGAGGTAGTTCCACAGGGTTGATGACGATACATCAAACCGTCTTTCACCGTGAAGTTTAGTACGGGCACGTGGTTTAAGAAGGGATAACGAATCCGCGGAACGAAGTGGTGGCTGAGGACGGTAGACTTGAACTATTTCTGAATGTATGCTGGAGGTGATCCACCTAGAGCCTTGAAAGTATACAACAGGATTTTATATTTCGTTCGATATGTCACAGGTAACCAGTGAATTGACATGAGAATTGGTGTAATATGCTTATGTTTATGTGTACGTGTCACTAGCCTGGAAGCAGTGCCTTTAAGGGTCTGTAACTTCTGCGAGGATGCTGAATGATCACCTTAAAGAAGTGCATTTCCATAATCAAGATGGGATGTAATAAGTGTACTGCACGCATCTTCCGTTATAAGAGATCTAATTCTACCGATATTACGAAGTTGGAAATAACATTATTTAGTCAATGCACTTGCTTGACACTCCATGCCAAGCATGCTGTCGAAAAACACCCCAAGAATTTTGACACATGAAGCACTAAAGATGACAGATCCACTGAAAGCCAATTGATATCCTGAGAATTCACTAACCTTAAGTATTGGGGCAAAGATGATAAGTTCTGTCTTTTCCTGACAGAATGAAACCGAATGAAATAAATACACTGAGACAAAATGACAAGATCAAACCGACTTCTTTGATTTTTATGAAAAGGAGGTAGAGAGGAAGGCAAAGCCATGATGAATACAGTTTTCATTTTCCTTTCTCATTGTCATACCCATTTAAGTAAAAGTGTATAAACATTTTTAGTTGAACTTTAAGAAGTGAGGGTTGAGACTCTTGGTAACTGACGCACACTTGTGATAACATTGCTACTCACTGTCTATTATGTATTGAACAGAAATGTTTGTTTAAGATTTAGTTCTATTTCATTCATATTCTCCTGAAATGAGGTTTTCATCAAACATTTGTAATGTCTTACAACACACATGCACATAACATTCTTTTCAATATTCCATACGAATAGCCATCATTTCAGTTTACAGTATTCACAAGCTGCAGTCTCCACACAATACCACTGTGACCACTTTGGTAAATATCCTGGCACTCGCAATCATCTTGATCCTTTTCTCTTGTGATGTTATCTTCTACTTCATCGTCATTTATAATACACAAGTTCCGTAAAGATGAAGATAACGAACATTAAGACGCAAGCAGCCAAAATCATTTGGCAAATTTTATCAAGGTGTGTGGAGAAATGTCCTGACGTCGACGAAGACGCCCTTTTAAAAGGTTATAAACTAGTTCCGCTGTTTGTCGTGCAATTGACAGTCTCTTGTATTAGTATGAGTTGCATATGTTGTTGTTATAATTTTACTAGTTGTTCTGTGGGTATCCAGGTCACAATAGATCCTCAATACTTACCCCTTACTTGTTGTATGAGGAGACTAAATGATGCGGTCCTTCGGATGAGACCGCAAAACCCAAGGTCCCATGTTACGGCAGGTGTATCACGGTAAAGATCCCTCACTCCTCAAAGGCCAAGCAATAGGCCTAAATTTTCAGCCCTTTATTGGCAATAGTGACGTTTTCACATGAGTGAAAAATTCTCGTGAGGAACGTAAAACAATATACAACCAACCAACCATTTGCTACAAATAGTTTGTATTAAAAACATGTATATTTAAGTACTGCACCACAATGATAATTACTTTTCTGCATGTCTTTGTTAATGAAAGAAGTGACATGGGTATATGCAGAATCGTTTTATTTCCTATCTACCTGTACTTGAATTGATGAAAATCCTATTCTATTGTAAAAATCGTTGACCCCATGAGGGCTGATGAAAGTCCTATGTGGGTTCCATCAAAGAATCTTTTTGCCCCTGGAAGCCGACATATATTCTCTACTCATCTACAGCATTTGGCCAACAAATCACTATATATATATATATATATATATATATATATATATATATATATATATCTGTGTGTGTGTGTGTGTATAAATGTTAACTAAATCACAGGCAATTTTTGTTTAAAACCAGTAAATAAGAAGTAGAAAATAAATCTATCAAATCCATGCATGCACCAGTAAATGTTTTTACACTATGGGCAAATATTTGATTTGTTATAAATAAACAAATGTTAAATATATATTATATCGCATTAAATATATCTACATGCATAAAACATTTGTGAAGATGTACATATACATGCATGTTTAATATAATATTGACCATATCCACAAACAGATATACCCTGTTATTTGAAATATTTTGATCATAAGAGTTCCATTTAACCACAGGTATGTAAATTTAAATGATTCGCTTACTCCTGGTCTTAACTTCTTGAGTGCATCAATCACTCTCATTACAACTTAATTAACAGTTGATTTCAACACGTTGTGGGCTATCTCTCATTGATGTTGGCTAGGTACCCCAGGCTAGCCAGTAGTTGGTTTGGAGGTTCTATGACCCAGTTCCGCCTAAGCATCAAGCTCCATAGATATTCTGCAGAATTGTTTTAAATAGGTTCCCGCTAACACCATAATGTACCCGAAAGTCGTTCAATGTCTTGTGAGAGTCCAAACTCGTCAAACACGGTTTCCTTGTGTAAGTATTTGCTCATACGCTTAGAAACGATCCAAGTTCGTGCCTTGTCAATTCAAGGGTTCGAGGTGTAATTAGAAAAGTAACTTTTACTGATACAGTAAAATTGGAAATACGATTAAAAATTCGGCCTGCAAATATATACAAATATGGCCTTCACCCAGGTTAATACTTACTTCTAAATCAAGAAACTTCAATCAATGTACAAAGATCAGAGGGTAACTAAGTGATTTACAATGTAAAAAATCTAAAGGAAGCCGTATGACTACCTGCTCAGATCGACTGGCTGACCTCAGACTGACGCTTGTACTGCAGCCTTATTCTGGACATGGTCAGTACAAGTGACAGCTCCTCAACCGTCACACACACTGTAGAGCCTTATTTAGGCAAACACTGTAACAGCTTGGTCGTCAGTCAAATTCAGTGCAGACGAATTATGTGGCTAGCCTCTATCTGGTCGACCTCAACAGTGGCAGGCCTCTCTCGACTAAGTTCAGCCTATATATATATATAAGAGTACACTACCTTACTCCCATGTAGTAAGGTAGTGTAAATTTATTTACATATTATAGTTGATAGTTTGTTTGTTTTACGTCCCGTCGAGAATTTTTCACTCATATTGAGACGTCACCAGCTGTAGGTGAAGTACCACAAATTTAGACCTATACTTAGCGCTCAGGGCCGTAGCAGTGAGGGTTCTTTAACGTGCCAGCACCTACCGTGACACGGGACCTCCTTTTTTTTAAAGGTCATATCCGAAAGACCCGTGATTCTCACTTCTAAATGCCGAGCGTTTGGCGAAGGAGCAATCACTACCTATTTTTCGTCTTAGGTTTGACACGGCCATGGCACGAGCGGGGCTCGAACTCACGACCTCCCGGTTACAAAGCGAACGCTCTAACCACTGAGCTACCGCGACCGGTATTTACATATTATAAGTTAATATTTTTGCGGTCGGTATCTTACAGCTTTACGAATGACATCACGCTGCAAAGACTTCACGTGGAATGGTACGACGATGGGGATCATAACGAGTCGCGTTTTTAATTTATTTATTTATTAAATATTATTATTAATTATTAATTAATTTTTGATTAATTTATCTTGCTATATGATCTGGTCAAAAGTGGTAAGTTGCATAACCCTCATTCCCTGTCAACATTCGCACTCGCGAAAGACCTTCTCAAGCCTAAAAATACAAGTATGTTGCTTATAAAGGCAACTCAATCAAATAAAACAATGCAGGTAGAAAATGTCAGCCAATTTTACGTCCCCTTTCTCATCTGAAGGAAATATTGGTTGTGAGGCTTCTGAAATCTTTGAAATACAATGGATTGGTATAAAATATCAATCATCTACAAATAGGGAACCTTCGTTCTTCTATTTCAAGAAATGGCTGATGAGTACAATGTATGTACAAGAAAAATCGGACCTACTGTATCCTCAGGTGTGGATGAGGGTTGTTGATTTTCAGTAACTTAAATGTTGTGAGGAAATATAGTCCAAATTGATCTTTGAACATACAATGTTGTCTTGATTTTGTTTTAAATAAACACTATAGGACAAAATAGTATTTCTCTGTATGAAATTGAAATACTAAATATTTATCAAAAATCAGTGGGAAATGGAAGTCTGTCCATACTAATACAATCATTTAGATTTTAAAAAAAATCTAAATCTTGCAAGACTTTGGTGAAATATATTTTGAGCTCTCCAATTCTGATACATTTGTCTTGATTCTTGGCAAACTTCTTATGACACTAGCCCAGCTTCAAGAAACATTACAGCTCATTTTCAACAGTTTAATTAAGTGGGGGGTTTTTTTTTGGGGGGGGGGGTAAAAATAAGTATCGGTAAAATGATAAAAATCATATCGATAGTGACAATTATGAACAATTCGAATGCATTAAATTGCTTTCAAATGCGCTTTGAAGATCATCCGGAATTCAAAGATTTTTCATGCCGATTCAGACCTTTAAATGGAAATTTACATCACATGATTTAGAATGACAGCAGACCTGTTATGTGGAAACTTATTTAAGTACCCATTAAGGGGCTGTACACTCTCTCTTCAAGTGTAGGATTATTCAACTAGAAGGTCAGCAAGTGTTTTAATGGTATACATAGTAGACGCATTTCGGAAAACTACAATTTATTTTATCTTTTAATGTGATTATACTTATATGCCAATTCAATCACAGTGAACTTGAAATGAAATACACCACAGAGTATTCCATATCTGCTTCATATCTGGAGATTTTTGCAACGGTAAACTAACAGCACAATTCTATGATATAAGAGATGACTCCAGTTTCTCCATCTCCAGCTTGCAAATTTTACAAACTATCACTGCGTCGAATGCTGCTTCACGTTTTCGTACCAATTGTAAGACCATTATATACATACTGATTTTGACTAAGGATTACTCAGTTTACCTGATCTAGATATACTGAGGTAGATCTCACGACGAGTGTAGCCAGTCGACAAAGGATACTTACTCCTCCTAAGCACTTTATCCCACCTATGGTATGTCCCAAGTGTCCGTGCTTGCCCTTCTGATAATTTTGTATTCTGTATGGTATTTATGAGATTGATCACTGTTCGTTAACTTCACTTGTTCCTTTACCTTTGATTCTGCTACATGTTTCATGTTCATCATATCATTTCAAATTCAATGTTATACAATGCACCTAATATGAAATTTGATGTGCCAAGGTCCATAGGGGACGACAGTATATTACAAAAACAAATAACGTAATCAGATTAATATCATACATCATATACCTTGAATATGATAAGCATGTCAATTCTCTGCACGTGGACACAGCAATTTGCCGTACAGATTGATTTAGAATTTTACGCCAATTTTTTGGCAATATTTCAGCCATTTTAACTAACTGAAATATGTTTGGTTGTGAAAATTTAAGTTAAAATTTAAGCAGAACAAGAAAGTATTGATGTTTCAATTGTTGTCCGGAGAAATTAAAGTGTGTCAACATTTTGGTAACATGATTGCAAGAGGCCCATCGCTCACATGATTCATTTTGGCCCTGCTCTTGTTCAATGTTTTAATTGTTTTTAGTGTTTATATCTATGAACAATTTTGACCCCATATTGTTGCTCGAACTTAGCCCCGAAGATTCACGACATAATTCAACTCGAATTTACACAATATAAGAATACTTCTATACCGATATAACTAACATGACCTTGCTGTTCTGGTTTAGGTTTTCGTACCTGTATACATGCATTATGTTAAACGTGATCACTCTAATCACAGGGTTACTAACTTGAAATCAAAAAACAAACATAAATCAATACAATATAGGAACGTTTGCATTTTGATATGAATTAATGTGACCCTGTTACTCTTAAAAAGAATTTATTTTCATTGATTTCCTGTATACTCCCATGTTGTGGCCGCATACTACTGTCATCTATAGTATTTCATGTGTCAAAAATCTTGGGGTGTGTTTCGACAGCACACGTAGCATGGAGTGTCAGATAAGTGCATTGACTAAATCATGTTATTTTCTATTTCGTAAAATTGGTAGAATTAGATCTCTTATTACGGAAGATGCGTGCAGGACACTTGTTAGATCACTAATTATATCTCGTCTTGATTATGGAAATGCACTTCTTCATGGTGTTAATTCAACATCCTTGCAGAATTTACAGAAACTTCAAAACACTGCTGCCAAGCTAGTGACACATTCGCATAAATATGAACATATTTACATCAATTCTCATATCACTTCACTGGTTACCTGTGAACGGAATATAAAATCCTGTTGTATACTTTCAAGGCTCTATATGGATATGCTGCTATCAGTCTGATAAAGACTGGGGTGAAGGGAGATGCCGAATCCTTGTTTTATTTGCTGCACGAGATGTTCATGGCTTGGATTCAGTCCCTTTGATCTAGTGTTTTGTTATACATGTAGAAATTCTTCGAAAATGCTGACGGAAGAATAGTTGGCTTAAACTAGTGCTCTTAACCTTTTATACTACGTGTCTAATTTTCAAGAGATAATTTACAGTATTTGTAAATTGGCACAAGCTAATCTCACGAGTTCTCAAACAAAACATTGTTTGGTATATCAAAGATGCCTGGAACAGACTTGTGAAACCAGTTGATAAATGACACGATTCTTGTATTTTCGCCTGTTTCTGGTCATCCTTTACAAGTCAAATATTATGGTCCTTATGAAAGTGAAACTAACCAAAACCCTGGAAAATCAATTTTCAATTTAGTAAACGTTAGGACATTTCATGATTAAACTGAAAATTATCTTGGGATAAAGAATATGAAAAAGACTGCAATCAGAATGTTGGTTTAAAGAACTCCGAAATTCTTGCCAAGCTTGGGCATTTGAATATTCATGAGAAAAAGAAATTTTGAATATTCATGAGAAAGAAGTTCAATACCTAACGGCTAATTATCATTCAATCTTTGTATGTTCCAAAGAAAAAAAGATCAATGCTGCTTATCATAAATTCATATTTGGCAAGACCTTGAAATTGGTACCAAAACCTTTGACCTTGCAATCTTAATATTGACCTTTGGCATACTTTTAGAAAATTCTAGTATACGTTATATCTTTTAAACCGTGAAAAAAATGAAAAATAATTTGCATTCTCGGTATTATTACAAAAGTTTCAACTAAATGTGTTACAGTTCCATTTTGTTGTAATCCGGGGACATCAATGTTTCACAAACACATCTTGTTTTAAATAATAATTTTGATTTCAAGATGCACAAAGATACACAAAAAGGTAGGCGATGATACAGGAAATTTGATTGCTTTAGACGTAGGTACTGAAATATGTCTGATTACTGTGTATGATCCAAATAATTACCCACCCCTCATTTTACGATGAGCTTTCTAAAGTAGGTTTTCATTTAGAAAATAAGGAGATTTTAACCTGATTATAGAGTTTGGTATAAATTATTGTAACTATCTTAATAATCCAAAAGCAGGAGACAAAGTTTTAAATATAGTTGCTGAATTTAATCTCACAGACATTTACAGAGCGTTACACCCAAATAAAAAAGGACTTACATAGCGTAAATTAACCACCCCGCTCAAACAAGAAAGACATGTTTTTCCCCTGGTATCCAATACTTTTTTAAAAATATGGTACAAGAAAGCGAAATTTTAGCAACCTGCAAGTCGCATTACTCCCCAGTGTTGCTCAGTCGTACACTCAATGAATTTACAAGTGGAAAAGGTTTGTGGAACTTTATAACTCTTTGTTATATGGCAATGCCTTTCTAAAAACAATTAACCAAAAAATACAGGAAATCAAACAAAATATACAGTATCTACAGGTGTATAGTATTGCATGTAAGGACAAAATACCAGGTAATGAAATTCATTTCTTAATAAATGATCAACTCTCTCTCTCTCTCTCTCTCTCTCTCTCTCTCTCTCTCTCTCTCTCTCTCTCTCTCTCTCTCTCTCTCTCTCTCCAGTTTTACTGATGGAAATCAGGGGGTAAATGTATCCCATAATCACGATTCGATAAAAGGAAAGTACTGAAAAAGAAAAAATTCATTATTGACACAAATAAAACAATTAGTGAAAAGTATGAGGAAAGTATTTAAATAATCAACTTTTAAAAAAAAAAAGAATTGGAGAATATTAGAAACCACAAACTTGTGGGAAATATTGTCAGAATGGATCAATGAAGTAGAGAAATCAACAAATTACTTTCTGAACTTACAGAATGGGCATTTCATAAATACAATTGTTCTCAAATTTATAAAAGAATATAGTAATAATGAAATTACTGTACAAAAGGGTAGATTTGTCTAGAAATAGAAAATCTGTCAAAGTAGGAATGGTCTTTCTGACTTTAATGTAAATGAACTCTTAACAGAAACAACTAGTACTAAACGTAATGATACGCAAAGAGGCTCCCTAAAGGGCGATATTTCTATATATAATGAAGCAAACTTGTATTGAAAAACATGTTCAATAATAAGAGCCCCGGAAATAATGTTTTGCTGCAGAAGTTTTCAAAATATTCAGGAAACAATTAGGATACTATGTTATTAGGTAATTAAATCTTGGATACAAATTGAGAGAGTTAATAAGGCATGGTAACTTGTATACCAAAAGACGGGAAAAGTAACTTTTAAATGAAAAATTGGAGATTGGTCTCTTTGTTAAATGTACGGTATAAAATTGGATCAGGATGTATAGACCAATGAATTAAAACGGTAGTCTATTCAATAATCAGTACAATCAAAATGGATTTGTTTCAGAAACGTATATAGGTGAAAATACACGCCTTATGTATGAGTTAATGCAGTATACTGAGAATAATGACATATCTGGTTTATTACTAATGATGTTATTAGATTTTTAAAAAAGCCTTCGATACTGTGTCATGGAAATTTTTCAACAAAACACTTCATTTTTTTTTTATTTTGGTCCATATTTTAATAGTACTAGAAGCAGGTCATCTGTCTAATTTTTTTCAAGCTAGGCCGTGGATGACGACAAGGTGACCCAATATCTTCTAATATTTTTGTTATGCGTCGAAAGTCTGGCTCTCAATTTAAAAAGTAATCTAGGCATAAAAGGCATTAATATCGATGACACTGAATACGTTCTGTCACAGTATACTGTGATACAAATGTAATTCTAGGTGGCTCTTAAAACATTTAACAACTTTTACAAAATTTCTGGACGCAAAATCAATGTATCAAGACTAGTAAAAGGTACTCATCTATCAAATTATGAACGGATATGAATTTTCAATGGATGCACTTTGATGTGGATTAAACGAACATTCGTAAGCTTAATTACGAAAAGAAACTGGTGAAAAGTAAGCATATCATAACTCAATGGGGTAAACAACATATAACACAACTTGGTAGAAAAACCTTATTATATGTAAATCACTGCTTATTTCACAATTGAATATTCTGTTTATTTCACTACCTTCTCCTTCGAATGGCGTAACAAAGAATCATTTTAACTTCTTATGGCAGTGTAAGGTTGACAACCTGAAAAGAAAGGAATCAGTGCGGGACTATGCTAATGGTGGACTAAAAATGGCAGATAAATAACTACCTCTAGAGACTAAAACTATCTCGGATGAATATCTATCCATCTATCTATCTATTTATCTATCTATCTATCTATCTATCTATCTATCTATCTATATATATATATATATATATATATATATATATATATATATATATATATATATTCTCAAGATAACAAATGGAAAGTGCTGTTGAATAATATTGTCTCCTTAGAAACACTAAAACAGGGTCTGATTATATAATGTTGTATAATGTTGTATAAAAGACATCAATAATGGTTTTTGGAAAGATACCATTACTGCATTTCGAATTGTTCAAGATGAAATAAAAATTCAATCCTGGTATGAAATCATAAGCCAGCCAATATGTAAAGGTAACAAAATCAAAATTGGAAATAAAAGTTTTTATATTCACAACTTTTTTTATTATTTCAATCCTTGCTACATGTTTTTCCGAAGCTTGTTCTTGTTGCTAAATGTATTTAAAAACACCTAAAAACCAAGTGATGTGATAATGTGTCATTTATTGACCAAACAAATGACAAAGAAAAAATAGAAAAACATACAGTATTTAAAATATACCAACCTTGATCAAAATTAATAGGTGGGATGAGGTCATATGAATAATTAGAATTTAAGAGCATTATGTTGCCAATTAATGCTTATCCCAGCTATTGTTATATAATGGTTAAAAGTTTGTGCAACAAGAAGGTGGCGTAAGAAAAATGGCCCAAAACATGCTAAATGCTGGCGTGACGCTTGCAGCGCCACCCAACGAAAAGGCATTATTAAGAACTGAAAATCATGGAAAGGGGGCTGTGGTTGCAGCTAAATTAAAAGTATGAAATGGGCATCAATAACCCGATTTCCATGGGAAAATGCAATTATATGCACGTATAAGCAGCCATAAGCTGGTCATTATACATTTAGAATCCAGCCGCAGTATTAAGGGAGCAAATACTAGGTGGGTTCAATAACTGATTACAGTCTGAAGGAGACAAATTTATGATATTTCATGGACCTTAAATCATGAGTACATGTATTTACATAAGTAGCCATAAGTCGATCTAGGCATTAATGCATTTTACCAGATTATGAGTGAATACAATACAATGTATACTGAATACTGGCCCCATGAAAGACATTTCACCACAAACGTTTTGTGAATATCACCGTCATGACTAGAATATGTTCAACATGAGCAGCCAAATGCTGACCTCATGAATGTCATTCACACATTGCTGATGAGATTACGGCCAGAGTCCGGGTCACATGAGCAGCCACATGCTGACCTCATGGATTTTGATCCCCGATCTATAAGCAATATTGTGAGAGCAAATCCAGAATTTACAACACAGGCAGATGCTGACCTCATGGGTTGACATCGACGTATATTAAACATAGTGAACTAAGTATCTATATCTATATATATGAGCAGCCATATGCTGACCTCATATTATATACAGATATAACAATACCTAATTAGGATATATTAAGTGCATAAAAGCTAATGCAGTATGATGCACAAATGCACTTGGTGTGGAGCAATGGTAAGCTCGTCTCCTTAAATCTGAGTCGTGGCAGTGCATGTACAAGGGCAATATTGACTTACCAACTTTCAGAGAGTGTGTCAGGAGGTTTACAATTTGAATGAATCAATCCTAATGTAACGTCTCATTGCATTGGAGTTCCAGCGACCAAGTTGCTGAATAACATTTTCAGACATACCATTCTTTGCAGCCTCTGTGGCAGCTCCAATGCGAAAGATGTGGTTTAAGTACTGTGATGAGTCCTATCCAATGAAACTGGTAGCAAGCTTTAAGTGGGATGTCACAAAACTGTGTGCCAAGTTTGAAGGTGAATAAGGATCCAGAAGTGTGTTTGTATTGAGCAGTGTACAATTGTACAAGCTTGAACTGGACAGAATTGATCATTTGAAGGGTTGGCTAACAAAGTGATTGCTATTGGCTGGCTACCTTTCAAATTGTTGGAATGTCGCAGTATGATCTGTACCGAATTGTCGTCTGAGAATGATACATCATTCCTTTGTATTACTTTGGAGTTGAAGGTATTGTTTCTGGGGACCGACTCACCCAATCGCATAAAAGGCAAGCAAAAACACTGCTGACAACAAAATTCTTGTGTCAGCCTCTTGAACTGTATGATGTAATGTAATTTGATGAGGATATGCTTTGTGAGTGATAGTCTGGTGTCGGAAGATTTTGCTATGTTGTGGGCACCGTTGATTATTTTTCTCACTATAAAGGAGTGGGTTGGATCATATAGATTATATAGTTTATGAATGTTAGCTGAAACATGTGAGTTCATTTCTGAAATGGGGAGAGAAATGGAAAATTTTGAGAAGTACAAAATTTGTATAACACGATCCAATTTCTGAGGTATGATTGCTTAGAGGATACAGACAGAGAAGCATTCAGTAACTACTGACTTGATAGACTTAAATGAGAATCAGGCTGTCTGGCACTATTGTTGGTCTCTGGTCAAACCATGGGGCATAATTCTCGGTTTCCCTGGAATTTAAAGCGAGAAAGGTAATCTGCAAGTACATATTGCTTGCCTGGATGTACTTTCCTTTAAACAAAATATTAAATTTCATCGCAGCAACTACCAAGCGTCTTTGCATGACTGTTTGTTAATAACTTGGACAATTGCAATATTGTCAAACAACTGACATAATGAACTAGCACCTATTGGTAAAGACTTATCAAAGTAAAATTTCCCATCCCATACAGAGCCTAAAACGTGATAGTCTGAAGGATGAATTGGGATGTTTCTAAACCCATCCTCTATATTCAGCTTTGCCATAACTGCGTCTTTCCCAGATATTTTGATAAGTTGAATTACTTCCTCTACAGAATCATACTGGACAGCTGCCTTATCCCGAGGTATATGTTCATTTACTGAAATACCTTCTGGAAAGGATAAATCATGGATGATTCTAAATTCTCCTGGTAGCTTCTTTGGAATAATCCTTAATGGTGAACAAATAAGGTTATGAAAGGGTTTAGATGCAAACTGACCTGAAATACGGTTCAGACCTAATTCTTTTTCCAATTTAGTCTTGACTACTCTCGGCCTTTTCCTTACAGAAGCATGATTAGTGTGTACAACATCTGAGTGAAAATCAGTGCATCCAAGTCTAAAGCCAAATTTAAAACCATGAACCAGAAATTCTAGTGCGTCTTTATCATAACCTTGTAATTCAGGACTTCATGCTTTAATGTGGTAGGTACTTCATTTACTGTTGTATTTATATTTGTCTGCTTTGACACATTTGATTCTTTGATGTTGCTCACCACAGTGTTGACATATGTGATTGAAATAACATGGTGAGTATTTACATTTTGTTCCATTATTGTAGTTGAAACAAACACTCTGTGCTGATTTTGCACGGTTTGAGGGACGAAAGGTACGAGTGAGAGTACAAGCCTTTACCATATATTCAGTAACAGGGAGTTGCCAAGGAACCTTGTTTGATTGACGAAGCTTCCAGATATTTTCGTCATATTATCTCCATGCATCATCCCTATTGGAGATTCCAATTTCCCTAACCGTGTAGCAGTATTTCAATAAACTGGCATGTTTCTCAAGTAACTCGTCTGTGTAAATTGCTATGAAAATGAGAATGGCTGAGGTCCACTGTTGTAGGGGCAGGATTGACTGTTTGGATGTCTGGGAGTTCACCTGAATGGTATTATTTTCAATCTGAATGGAAATGTTTTCATCCTTGAAATTTGGATGAAGGCATTTAAGGTTAATGAATTGATCATTCCAAATTTTGTCCAATGGTATGCCATTGGCTACAGTCATGGGAACAGAGTTTGAGGTGTAATTGATGTATGTACATGCATCTGCCACGGACGCACCTGAAAATAGATGCTGGATGGTGTTAATAAGACTGTTATTATCTGAACTGGTCTCACTGGTGCAAGCGAAAGTGCTTGTTGCAGGAAATTGTGGAAATGTGTTGGATACGCTCTGACTAGTACTAGCATAGGTACTTGGAGCAGTAGTATGTGCAGAAATGTCAGTCCCAACTTGTCGTTGCTGCTTCAGGATTGCAGAGGGCAATTGACCATAGTCAATTGTATTTATGACATTGTCTACCTGCTGTACGGGTGATGCGACCTCTGCCATGGGTTCAGTCGCCTTCCGGGTTGACACAGAAGGTAGTTTCTGTTGCTTATCAATCCTGGCTTGCTATTTGGTGCTTTGCAACCTTTTCTTTGGTGGCATTTCACTACAAAATAAGTACATGAGAATGTTGGAATTTTGCCAGATATAAACTACCTATGGCAATTATATATAAAATGTGGTTCGAGAAGAATATTTTGTATATCGGATTTACCTGACGAAAAGGGATCTTTTTATTCTTTAGAAAACTGATAGAAAATCTAAAAGATTAAAACCATTTTTGATTTACACGGCACTCCAAACTTCTCTTACAACAAGCTTTACCACTCTGTAAATTCGAATGGAAAACAATCCCAAACCCATTATGCCTCGTAAAATTAAAATTTTCTGTAAGTAAAAAAGGACCACAACATATTTACAATACTCTAATTGCAGAAACCATAATTCCATTAAAAAAAGTGAAATGAGGAAAGTTTGTTTTTTTTGTTTTTTTAAATTTCACATTATCAATTGAAAAATATTTATTCATATCCTTTTCGATATGCAACTGGTTACAGTTTATAATTAACAACTACATTTTAGTTAACAAATTCATTCTTACTTAAAATAGGGAAGGCAAGCACTAAATTATGTTGTTTATGCAAAAGTAGTGAAGAAACAATTATTCATGAACTTTGGGATTGCATAAAAGTAGAGGAGCTTCTAAGAACTATCATAACTATATAATACAAAAGGACCCCGTGGGGATCCGGGTTGTTAGAATAGATCCTCAGTACCCCTTGCTTGTCGTAAGAGGTGACTAAATGGGGCGGTCCTTCGGATGAGACCGCAAAAACCGAGGTCCCGTGTCACAGCAGGTGTATCAGGTAAAAAATCCCTCCCTGCTCAAAGGCCATAAGCGCAGAGCATAGGCTTAAATTTACAGCCCTTCACCTGCAATGGTGACGTCTCCATATGAGTGAAAGATTCTCGAGCGGGACGTTAAACAATATTTATTCATTTAATTCATTATTAATACAAACGGTATCAATATCACATTAGATGGAAACTCATTTATCTTTGGAATTACTAGTTCTAAAGAAATAAGCATTATCCTGTAAAGTATTAAAATTATAAATATATGTACATGTTGACAGGCTAAGATAACCCGTCTATCAAGGAACTGCTGATTGATCTTAACTACACTTAAGTATAATGCAAAACAACGGAGTAAATACAATGAATTTATGAATCTGTGGAATATCCGGCTTTTTCTCTTGAATAGAATCTGGATAATATTGGCAATTATACTTATGCTTATCTATATTTTACATTTTGATGTCATATTGTTGTATCAATACAACCTTGTTATGACTGATTCTGCCATACTAATGTACTAGTATCAAACTACATTATATTACCCCCACCCCCACCCCCCACCCCCATTTCTCACCACTCCTCTCTTTCTCTCCACCGTCTTTCTTTCTGTCTCCCATGTATCAGCTCATATGTATGTGATCAATTTTGATATATTGTACGAATTGCAACTGTACATTTAAGTGGCATTGTTCTCTACTAATACTGATATCACACACACACACACACACACACACACACACACACACACACACACACACACACATATATATATATATATATATATATATATATATATATATATATTCTTAATTATGCTACTAAATATATGATAAAAAAATTAAATAAGTCATGTCTAATTACTTAATTGCACTCTTGGATGAACCCTTTTATAAAGAAACGCAAAAATAAACACCCCGATGATATTTCAAAGCAACACAAAGAAATGGTAAATGAGTAATCTATTAGATTGCTGACCTATATACACTTAAGGGAAATATAGTACGTATTTACGAGTCGGGTTTCAGGTTTATAAAAGTTGCAAATTGATGTTAAATGACAGGTTTTACTCAAGCAGATAATACTCTTTGTAGAAAATATTCGCCTTGGGGAAATACATTTATCAAGCCGATAGAAATCTAAATTATATACATCGTAAAATAGAAACCAAACCCACATACACGTCTTGTCCAAGATCCATACTGTCATTAACTTTCTATATTTCATTATCTATTTATTTTAGCTACTACAATTCTAAGTTAGATCATGGAAATTGATGTGACGTGTAAATTCTTCGGAGTGGTCATTTAATTTTCATTCACTTCAAGATGCACGTGTATACATGCAGTAGATTTAAGTATACACCCCAGGGTAAACTCTAAATATTTACATCCTGACGTAATCTTCGTTAGATTTAATGACAATACACAATCACATTGACACCAAAAATCAAACAACCAGCTACAATTGATATTCCGCGGCTGGTGTATTTTTCAGAGAGAGAGAGAGAGAGAGAGAGAGAGAGAGAGAGAGAGAGAGAGAGAGAGAGAGAGAGAGAGAGACGATATGTAAATTTCCAATCTCCAGTATATTAAATCTATTCAACACTTTAGTCTTATTTTGTTGAAATACTGAAATAAAGAGCAAAATAAGTAGTTTTCTTAACAATTTATTTCCAAAACATAACAACAAGGACCTATAAGTGCGGTGAAAAAGAAACAGAACACATTGATTGATTGATTGATTGATTGAGAATTTTTCACTCATATTGAGACGTCACCAGCTGTAGGTGAAGTACCACAAATTTAGACCTATGCTTAGCGCTCAGGGCCGTAGCAGTGAGGGCTCTTTAACGTGCCAACGCCTACCGTGATATGGGACCTCCGTTTTAAAGGTCATATTCGAAAGACCCGTGATTCTCTCTTCTAAACGCCGAACGTTTGGCGAAGGAGCAATCACTACCTACTTTTGCGTCTTAGGTTTGACGCGGCCATGGTACGAGCGGGGCTCGACTCGAACTCACGACCTCCCGGTTACAACTCTAACCACTGAGCTACCGCGACCGGCTTTATAATTCGAAGGAGAGATTGGATAAACACCCATAATTACCTACAATTATAACATATGTGTGTGTTATTCAATATTCAATAAGTGGTTTTAAATCTATGTATCTCATGGAATATTTTAGATGAAATTCTTAGAAAAAGCTGTTTTTGTTCACATATTTGTCTTATGTTATGGTTTTTTCTATTCTTGCCCTTTGTAATTTCATACCATGTTTAGAAAATACACTGAGGTATAGTACTAATGTAGTATGTTTTTTCTCTGCAATGTCTCTTTTATTTCTTATTTATATAATCATGTCCACGTGTACTGAATATGTATATATTAAATTAATACTGATTATATGTTTGTTTGTATATATGTTTCAACGCAGGACCACAATGAAAACTAGTTGTATGCTAATTGTGTTATCCTGAGTAAATAAAGGTTATTATTATTATTATTATTATTATTAATATTATTATTCCCGAGACATATTGTGAGGACATCCTCATGTAACAGTTTCGTTAGAGAGAGAGAGAGAGAGAGAGAGAGAGAGAGAGAGAGAGAGAGAGAGAGAGAGATTTTAACTTAATATTGACATCTTAAGTTATAATTGTATAGAGAGATCACATGGCATAGGAATGTGAAACAATCAATGATAAAAATAAAATAAGTCTTGACATCAGGACATGTGACTTTCAAAACGCCGTCTCCACAAGATGTACATCTATCGATTAAATATTGTAAACGAAGTACTGGTTGAAATGTCGGTGTTTGAAATACGAATCTCGAAACTAAGAGTGACGATGAAAATAGAAACTTAATACTCACGCAAGAAAACTGTGAGACAATAAAGCGAGATTACCGAAGATTTTTATTTTTTGGTTTATCATAAAGATCTGCATATTCATCTCATAAAGTACAATTTTATAACAATTTAACAAAATCCGTTACTTTATATACTGCCATTGATCGAGAAATCCTAATGATACAGATTAACAATAGCAGACATTTAATTTTTTTACGACCACGCGAAGCCTTGTTCGGCATTATGCATTGAAGGTGAAGATGACGAACATTGAACAATATCAGAAATCCTTCAAAAAATACAAAATAGAGAACAGGACAAAGACAGGCCCTTAGAAACACCCGAGGTGGGATCAGGTGCCTAGGAGGAGTAATCATTCCCTATTGACCTGTCACTCCCGACATCGGTCCTTTATTTTGATCAAATAAACAGCAAAAAAACATTGGTATTTCCATCAACTGTCGCCCGGAGAAATTAAAGTATCAACTTTTTTGTCAACAGGAATATTCATTGAAATAACAAGAGGCCCATCGCTCACCTGATTCACCTTGGTCCTGCTTTTGCTCAGTGTCTTTAAAAGATCTTGTTCAATATTTGTTGCCATGAAATATTTTGACCTTCAACTTTGAAGGGTCATGGTAATTACACAACATGGTAATACCTTAATAGCAATATGACTAATATGACCTTTTTTCTGTATGCATTATTTAACTCTAACCACATGTTTAATAATGTAACGTTAATTTTGATTGATTGATTGTTTGTTTGTTGTTTTCCGCCACACTCAGCAATTTTTAAATTATCTGGTGGAGTCCATTTATTTATTTATTTTTTAAATTAATCCATGCAATTTAGGAACGTTTACATTTTGGTATGATTTAATGTGACTCTGTTACTCTCGATACGAATCTTTTAATTGTTTCCTGTATATTCCCACTTATAAATTTGATCTCGTGTTGTTGTCCCACACTACCCCTGGGACCCTGAATTACACAAATAGAATTTGTTTCCCCATTTAAAACTTTTATCCCTATTGTAATCCCACTCTACTTTCTGGGACCACAATATAAACAAACTTAAATCTCCACTTCCTGGGGATGCTATTATCATATCAATATGACTAATTATGGTCTTATTGATGTTTACAGGTTTTTCAAAATTTGACCCAGTGGTTCTGCATGGAGATGAAATGTGGTGTTTACAGACAGAGGGTCGGACGCCATACAAAAAGTGAGCAGAAAAGCTCTCGTGAGATGAAAACACTTTCAGCTCACGTGAGCTAAAACACTAGCTCTTATGTTTAATATTTTGTGAAAAAATATTTGTTAAACGCCCAGACATTGAACATTTGAAAAGAACATGGAAAGGAAGGAGGTGAAGACTTTCGTCCACAAACATTCTGTGTTCTGTAACCATATTTATGATTTTTAGTGTGAAATGACCATTTCTCTTAGGCAGGACAGAATATTCAATTTGCCTAATAGTTTCTTCCTTTGCTTTTAATTCTTGATGCCAATTCAAAAATATATCTCAAACATTTGGAACTTTAAATAAACAAAATAACTCCATTTCAGTTACATGTATATATGGTGTTTTGCAAATGTCTTAAAAGTTAACCTTGCAAGCATATAATGTACATTTGAAAAGATTGTGTTCTGCATTATACTTGTATAGCTATTGTATCGATGAATTATATTTATCAATATTCATATGCGCATTGATTACAACTGTAAAGCAATCATGAGAAAATGACTATCATTAAAATTTGTAAAGATATCAAAAGCTTTCTGTGATATCTATGTAATTTAATGCCATGAATTTCTTGCCTCTCTTGTTGAGCATTTGCATTTATGAAATTCCATTTTCTGCCTACATTAGATTGGCAAGACTTGCTTAATTTACTGCATGATTACTCTGTTGTTGAAATAGATATTGACGAGATATTCAAAATGTTTGTTGAATTTTATCTACGATAAATGTTCAAAAATTTTTTGCTAATTGATGATTAAAAGATTAACTAGCACTGAATGATACACATAATTATTTTTATCGATTCATTGGAAAATTGCAGTTAGCTATTTCATGTATGTGATTAAATGTATTCTATGGATGAACGTTTTTACTAGTTCATTAATGGCAATAAAATATTATCTATGATGTGGACAAGAACCTTAATCTACCAAAATGAACTACAGTAGTAAAGGACTGACTGTAGAGAAAAATAGAATTCGATAGTACAATTTAAATGATTCAAATTGGTTTGCTTTACATACATTAGTATTTATTGCATTCAATTCATGGAATACTCCTATGCTTGATGGTGTACAAGAAGCTGAGGCCGACTTTGATTCCTGCATCAATAAGTTTTCTTGTGTCATAACTAATCGGCCATTCCGCAATTTGTCGTTACGTGTATGTGGTTTTTTGGGGGTTTTTTTTCCCGCCAAATGTCTTCGGCACGTGCAAAGGGATTCTGAGTATAAGCATTTAGTTGTTATGTTGTAAACAAAACGAAAACAAAATATACGCCAACTAGCTGCAATATTTCGTGTCAAAAGTGTAACATTTAATGGATTGATACCTTAAATAAAACAGCTTATCAATCTAGTTGCAAAAAACTGTATGATAAAGCGATAAAGTATTGCAACACCTGCTCTATCGTATTTCGAAAAAAAACCGAAACACAAATCTTGAAAACATGGACCTGTCATTTTACGGATTCACATATCTGCTTGTGAGTTCCTCAAATACCTTATATTACTACCCTTGACTTAAGATGATATACATATATAAAATGTATTCTTTTTCTGATCACAGAGCACAAGCGTTTTATTTCTAAAAATAGCTTGAATACTATGATGACTTTTAACACCCACGATCACTTCTCCAGTTGAATTACCCATCACAATCTTGCAAATTCATATATATATATATATATATATATAGAGAGAGAGAGAGAGAGAGAGAGAGAGAGAGAGCTCCGGGCTGCAATAACCCGTTGTCAAATTCAGCGTGAAAAGGAAGACATATCAATTCGTAAGAAACACGTCAGACAGCACTTAACCTACTTTGACATATTGTATTCGCAAAGCAAGATCTTTATTCAAGAATTTGCGAAATGTTTACTTTAAACGAGATTATTATACCTCTACTAATTTGTTACTACTGTGTATAAAAGGAAATCAATATATTTTGCCGATTTCCTGAAAATAATTGTAAACTGACCGATTTCTCTGCAAAAAGGTGCGCCAGATTACTCAATCAGTTTTTGTCTAATGATAAGACCGAGTGGAATCATGAATATTCATTATAAAATGGAGGTACATCACTAGTAAATAATGATTTCAAATGATTTCATTCACAACGACGGACCCTTG
This sequence comes from Ostrea denselamellosa, assembly GCA_024699665.1. Classification (NCBI taxonomy): domain Eukaryota; kingdom Metazoa; phylum Mollusca; class Bivalvia; order Ostreida; family Ostreidae; genus Ostrea; species Ostrea denselamellosa. The sequence continues at coordinate 3,777,422 of JAMZEH010000042.1, forward strand.
GAAACATCTGAGGTGGGATCAGGTGCCTAGCAGGAGTAAGCATCTCCTGATGACCGTTTATTTGAAATCAGAATCTCCATATATTTGGAACATCAAGTAATAAGCACCAGTTTACGGTAGCAATCATGGCTGGTAAACATTAATACCGGATTTATAATTGCATTAATTTCAAGTTTTATTTTGGTTTTTATCGCTATAACAAAGCAGTTCGAGTACATCATTGAGGGAGTTTCCAGTCTCCCTACAGTAATCCTATTTCTAGAGGCTTGCTTTCAAGACACTCAACCATTTTTATGATTAGAAAACAGTAAAGTGTTTCAAATGAAAATTCTATTCTGATAATTAATAAATTCTACATATGATACTACAATATAGGTTAATTTAGTCTAAATATTGAGGACTATTTTTCCACAGCACTGTCTGTTTCTTATGACTTGGTCCTGAATAGTTCTTTCTGTTTGTCCTTCAAACCTGTGTCTGTGAATGCATGATAATTTTAGAAAATATATCATCAAATATTGATTGATAATTGTTAGTTGAAATACATAAATACAAATGTATCACTATGCCTCACATGTTTCAGGATTTTCACACTCAGACCGCCCAAATGTAAGCTTACAAACAGCAATATCATGTTGGAGGGAAATTTGAGGGGAGGATCGAAAGTGTAAGATAAAGGACTTCAGCAGGATACTTGCGTGCGTGGGAATTGTTGAGAGAAGATCGAAAATATTTCTCTTTTATTATTTTTCATTTTTTCATATACAGTTTCTTGGAATACATACAAAATAGATGATTTGACAGATATACATACAAAAGTGAACAACTTAAATGAAAAAAAAATTACTTAAACAATATTGTTACGTTACTAATATACCGGGTCTAATATTTCCAATATATTCTACAATTACATAATGCAATGCAAGAATCTATGCATTGAAATCACCGTGGGGATCAAACACAAATCCCGTGAGGACCTTGGTTAGAATAGATCCTCAGTACCCCTTGCTTGTCGTAAGAGGCGACTAAATGGGGCGGTCCTTCGGATGAGACCGCAAAAACCGAGGCCTCGTGTCACAGCAGGTGTGGCACGTGAAAGATCCCTCCCTGCTCAAAGGCCATAAGCGCCGAGCATAGGCCTAAATTTGCAGCCCTTCATCAGCAATGGTGACGTCTCCATACGATTGAAAGATTCTCGAGTGGGACGTTAAATAATATATAATCAATCAATCGAAATCGTCATCACAAACGTGCATAATGCCTCTAATTGTATGTAGAAAACGCAGAAGAAACCCATATTGCACTTGAAGTGTCAAAGACGAACGGATTTGACATATTCATCATCGTGTCCGTATTTTGTTAGAACTATTGAAAGCCTTCGACTACCGACACCGAGATGTGAAATCCGAGAGGTTGCGAATCACGTGCAGCTTAAAAAGAAATTAACGTCACATAACATTCAAAAAAATATTTGTGTCTGTTTGTCTTGTCATCACTGTTTAATAAGCATTATAAAAAGTGAATACTTTTACAAAGCTCTTCAAACACCATCTACATGATGAACAAAGGCATTTAAGAATTAAGGTCGAGAACGTATTGAATTTACCTAAATGAGGAAATGAACAAGTCAAGAAAGTAATGAATGAAATTGTTCTCAAAATTGAATATCAGGTCTATCAGGAAGTGGGTTTTTTCTTTTCTTATTTTGTTTTCAGTTGTCATTTATTTCTCATTGACATTGAACGTTTTCATAAATACATCAGAAAGGAACGAGAGACGAGATGTTAATTGCTTTGACAAGCGATCTGACTCAGCAATATATTTGATTGGTTGTGTTGTTTTTCCGCCACACTCAACAATATTTCAGTTATCTGGTGGCGTCCATTTCTTATATTGGTGGAAGAGAGCATCCAGATGCAACGTACTGGGAAGAGACCACCAAACTTTCTCACGTATATCGGCGCGAGCGAGAATTGAATCCGCGCCGACTAGAGGTGAGAGGCTTTGTGATTTTGAGCGCAATGCTCTAACCACTCGGTCTCAAATTCCGCAATACCAGATTTACACATAACTATGACTCTATCAATTCAAATATTCTGTGTATCGATTGTTATTTCTGGCATACGTCTAGTGTTTATTTAAAAAAGTTACATTCGCGCCGTAAAGTTTACAATGACAGAAAATAGAATACCATTAAAATTATCTGATTATTTAAGGAAAAAACTACAATTTCTTATTTTATTTTACTTTGGAATCGAATAAGAAGCAGCACGTTTAAAAGGACCTCTATATGAGAAATTGGTTCAAAATAAGCAATTTTTCTTTATCTTAATTATCACATTATTCCCAAGGTTTAAAAATATTTTGATGCTGTCATTTTATCCTACTAGAGAAAAAAATATTTTGAGAATTGTCAAGGGAATAAAGTGACATTTCACTAAGGCGCTGATTTCCCCTAAACTATAATCCCCCATGGAGGCTCAGTCTAACACCTGTAAGCAAAAAGAGTCAAGTGGTTATATGGCCTGTTTTCTTTGACTAATTTATTTGAAGTTCTTAAAGGTAACCCATTTAACGAACATGACAATTCGGTCGATGACCGACTATAGTCTTGTGTATTATGTATAAAATTCCATTTGACCTGATATTACTCTGCAGAATAAACATCAACAACAACAAAAAAAACCAACCAAACAAACAAACAACCCCCCCCCCCCCCCCAAAAAAAAAACAGCGTTAACTGTCTTTGAAATATAGGTGATATTTGGGCTCGATTCTAAAACTTTAAGCCTCGCCCCTATCACTGTTTCTTATCATGTGACATGTGTCAATGTTGCAATATTTAATCAAGTAAAACAAATATTAAATAAAAAAATGAGAATGCATTGAAATGAGGAGAAAAAATCGCCTCTGTATGCACGAATAACTGCCACGGACATTTGTTTAACCAGATGGTCTTGCCAGTAACATTCAATTTTCGACTGGTAAGCCAGCACTGTAACGAAGACTAATTAATCTCCAAATAAAGGAATCCACAGTGCACGATGTTTCGATAGCCGACTTCCGTGACATCATTATTCAGCCAGTTTGACACTTCAAAATAAATGCTGGAAATTGAAAATTTTATGCAAGTTTCCCTTTAGATATCCCTCAAGACTATACTTTACGGGGTGATATAACTTTATATGGAAAGAAAATTCGGGCAATAGATTATTGTTATCAAACAGAATTAATTTTCACATGTTTCCATTCGTGACAGAATTCCGGAACTTTGTTTCCATCTCTTGACATTAGATTGTGACGTCACAATGTTATTAGAAGGGGAATGTTCCACAAAGGTCGGACACGATTTCTATTTCAGGGATAAAAATAAATCTATCAGATTAGTACTTTAATCAATCTTATATATCTGGCATTATAAAAGTTAAATAACGATGTAGAACAGAGTTTACATCAGCAGTATTTGTAAACACCATAATGCAGTACACCGAGAAATACAAGTTACTTTAAATAGCCTTTTCTTCCACGTAGATTTTTTAAGTACCTTAAATCACATCTTACATGTATTTGCGAGAACATTATTTATTACTCGTAATTTCGCGAGATTAGCCATTCGTGAAAATTAGTTCTCAGAATAAACTCTTACATAAAGAAGAATTACGCAATAATAATGATTCGTGAACGTTATGGGTCATGAATAAACACATCATTTTATCCTCTTGATTGATTAATTGATTGTTGTTTTCCGCCACACTCAACCATTGTTCAGTTATCTGGTGGCATCCAGTTTTTTATTGGTGGAAGAGAGAACCCAGATATTATGTACCCGTGGGACACCACCCACCTTCCGAAAGTAAACTGGCAAACTTTCTTACATATATCGGCTCACTTTCTCGCATATATCGACGCGAGCGAGAATCGAACCCGCGTCTACTAGAGGTGAGAGGCTTTGTGGTTTTGAGCGCAGTGCTCTAACCACTCGGCCACAAAGGCCCTTAAAAGTTGTATAACGATGTAGATCAATATCTTTTTGTTAGGTGCTTATATACTGTAAAAACCTGCAAAATAGTTTTGCAAGGTTCGCGAGAACCTAATCTTCGTGATTTATTTTGGTGAACCAGTCGTTTAATGTCGTCTCGAATTTGTTGAAGAATTCGTTGGTCGCGAAATTTAGTTACCATGTGCCAGGTGTTTGCGGTTAAAAGTTGGTTTACAGAATTCCGGAAAAAATATGAAAAGGCATATAAAGAAGTAACTCATTTATCTCTGCCTTTTCTAATTTATAATTAATATTTCCTGTTAAGTAAATATTTCTTTTAAAACGCAACATGGCTATACGGGTGTTTATACAGATAATCTGATAAGAATTTACAGAAAACAGGAAAAATGGAGATAACGAAGTGGCCAATCTCTTAATGTAAATAGTATATAATTGATAATAGGATGAACATGGACTTCCGGACACACCACATTGGGTGTCTAGAGGGCGTTGGCAATTGGCCACACCTCCATGAGCCCCATTTTCTAGATCAGGTAAACAGAGTAATCCATACTCAGCGATTTATAAATATTATTGTACTGATAATACCCAACATCGTACAGATAGACTGAATATGAAAATGTGTCTGAAGAGTTTCAGAAAATAAGCATTTCACTTGTATTTACATTGAATATAGATAGGATTTTGAAGGTATCGTTGTAGCATACCTTCTCCTAGACGTTTACGTCCTTTTCAGTGAGGTACTTTAAATGTGCCGGTATATGGAAGCGTAGTACTCATATTCTATCACCTCCTGCATCAGCATGCGTGGTATGACTGCTGTTTTGTGTAATACAGTCATTCAATAGAAATGTTCAGGTATAATATTTTTCAAATTTGTCATATTGCAGAAGTAGCTTTGGATGTTGACTATACTTATCTCAGAGTATATTGTAAATATGATTTAACATCTTTCAAATCAGCATCGTAAATATATTAGGTATATTGATTATCAGACTGAAAGAGGTCTTTAAACCTGTGGTCAGTGTTTGCGTTGTATCCGAGAGTTCGTAAGTTCGTACAACTGTCGTATCATGACAGCCTCAACCAAAGACGTAAAAATAGGTAGTGATTGCTCTTTCGCCAAAAGCTCGGCATTTAGAAGTGAGAATCTACGGGTAGCTTAAAAATGGAGATCTTGTGTCTCCACAGGCGTTTGTTACGTTAATAATCTCTCACTGCTGAAGCCACAAGTGCTAAACATAGGTTTACTGTAGTGCTTCACCTATAACTGCTGATATTTCACTATGATTGAAATATTCTCGAAGAAACGTAAAACAAACGAAACTTAAAACCATGGAGCTTTAATACATTAACTTATATATTCGACAACGTGATAAGAGATATCCTGCAATATCAAATTTGTGAAATACCTTGACAGTGAAGTCTTGGATGCTGTAATTAAGCTATATTTTCCATATGATTGACAATAGTACATTTTTAATAACTCGTATTTTGGAATGACGAACCTTATCAGAATTGTACCTGTAAAAATGCGCAACGTCAACCTTATTTTAGGTGCTGCATTTATGTTATGGGTGAGTGAAAAAGGTGACAGGTTGCAGGGACGTTCAATTCCTAGCAGTCATAATTGTGATAGAACTTGCACGCATGATATATGTAACAATACCAATTACCTGATGAAGATACAGGGCTCACGGCGGGTATGACCGTTCAACAGGAGATGCTTTCTCCTCCTGGACACCTGATCCCATGCACCTCTAGTATGTCCAGGGGTCGTGTTTGCCCTTAATTCTGTATCTTTTATAGTATGTATGAGATTAATTACTGTTCAATCAAGTCTGTTTCCAACGCCGTACACTGACCTGCGTTTTCTGGACAAGCGAAAAAGTCACATATTGAGATCCTTGTAACAGTACATTTTATAAAGATGAAACTTGGCATAAATGGAAAGTTTAAACATAACTTCTAGGAGACTTGTGCCACGTGTTGCTATTGACTAATGGTTTTCCGAAGAGTAACATTAAGTTTTTGCAGTAAAATACAATTCCACGCAACTTTATATTTTACAATGAAACGATTCACGCAACTTTACATTGTACAATGAAACAATTCACGCAACTTTACACTGTACAATGAAACAATTCACACAACTTTACATTCTACAATGAAACGATTTACACAACTTTACACTGTACAATGAAACAATTCACACAACTTTACACTGTACAATGAAACCATTCACACAACTTTACATTCTTCAATCTAAAGAATGACAAAGATGAGTCAATGCACATGTTATGCAGTAAGTTTCACACAAACTTTCATTAAGAGTATAGGAATTACCAGTACGTAAATATAGTAACTGTCTAGTTATACTTGTATATGTGGTGCATATTTCCTTCTTCCTCAGAGGCTGCCCTCTGTGGTTGTTTGATAAGGATACCCATTAAGGACATAATGAGAAGGCGGTGGATTATGAAATACACAGCGCTTTACTCTGTCCATCATGCCGTCACTAAATGCAAGGTAGATCCATGGATTAGTACAACTGTTTAAACTCGCAAGCAGTAGGATGATAACAAAGGCCTGACCTGAAAAAAAAGTTAACATTTAATTTAACAACTGATTGATTGCTGTTTCTTTAATGTCCCGGCAAAAATACTTCATTTATATAAAACGCCACCAACTTCTGAGCTAAACGCCACAAAAGATTCTCTTTGCCTACCCAAATCCATATTTGTGTTATCGTTTCAAACTTAGGAGCATTTTTGTTTCAGGTCATTTGTACCAAAATGAGAATAACAGTTGAGTTGCATCGTGATTATTACAAGAAACACCCCCAATCCAAAGTTTTAATACAGTAATTAATTAAATATTTCAGCATTCACATGTGATAAATGATTATATATTTAAATATGCTACAGGTTTGACCCCTCCGTTTTGTTGTTGTCCCTACAAGGATACACTGAAATTTATTTAAAAAAAACAAGAATTAATGAAGTTGATCATGATCATTTGATACCAAGCTAACCAACCTTTACAAATTTTCGCGGACATAAATACATTAATGGATTTTCTGTCATAGTGAATGGCATATATGTATGTACATGATAAACGAATTATCGACCTTAGAAATGAATGAAGGGTGGGGGCTGCCATCGTGTTTTGCATCACCGAGCATGTACATGTAAAGATATTGAAAACTGGTAACTACTACACGCGAACATGAGCGGTTGCTATAACAACAGAAATTTGTATTTTCGGTTTCATTAACCGGTCGCAGTAGGTTAGCCTCATAACCGGGAAGTAGCGAGTTCGAGTCCTGCTTGTACTATGACCGTGTCAAACCTGATACGTAACATAGGTAGAGATAGCCAATCGCTCGGCATTTAGAAGTGAAAATCACGGATCTTTCATGTGAAAAGGTGACGATAACGAACAGTGAATAATCATAATTCCTTTACGAAATACAAAATGAAGAGTTAGCCAAAGACGGACCCCTAGATACACTGGAGGTGGATCAGATGCCTATAATAGGCGTATGAAACTTGTCAGGTTGCTATGGACTCATGGACGGGTTGCATTGAGAAACCTGTCATTATAACGACCACGGAATTTTCAAAATGCTTACTTTAAACGCGACTGTTGAAACCCATGAAACATCAACGTCTTTGTCAGTAGCCTGACTCGAATTAAAAACTGATCATAAGCAGAACAAGCTCTTCCTTATCGAATCTGTTGTATTGGTCTAAATTAATGGTACTACAGCTGCTGACGTCTCAAAATGAATGAATAATTCTCGACGGGATGTAAAACAATCAATCATTTGCAAAAATAGTTTTGGGGGCCTCTGTGGCCAAGGGTTAGGGCTTCGCGCTCAAAATCACAAAGCCTCTCATCTCTAGTCGGTGCGGGTTCGATTCTCACTCGCACCAATGTTTGCGAGAAAGTTTGCAAGTTTACTTTCGGAAGGTCGGCGGTTTTCCCAGGTACATTGTATCTGGATTCTCTCCCCCACCAATAAAAACTGGACGCCAACAGATAACTGAAAAATTGTTGAGTGTGGCGGAAAACAACAATCAATCAATCACAAAATAGTTTCTTCAGTTTACTACTTCCCTAATTATGTGATAACGTCAAAGACCGCGTCGTGATATCGTCTTTCCCCGGATGGTAGTAGTTACTTAAATGATTTGGCCTTCGATATCTTTATCAATTGCAATGATAACCATTTCCAAATGAATGCGATGCAGAAGTGAACAATGTGCGTTTGAATCTCTATAGTACTTGTATCACTGGGAATTCCGACAGAAATGAAAGAATATGAATGGGTCTATAAAAATATATTATGGGTGTAGCGACCCGAATTCGATCCCGCGGATCGACAGCGGTCGTATCTGAAAGAGTATAGTGGTCGCTCACTCGGACACGTGGGTTTCCTCCGGGTACTCCGGTTTCTCCCCACATCATTGACCCCTTCACGCCAAAATCTGAGCCGACGAGAAGCATTAATAAAAGCTTTAGAACTTGTTTGTTAATCGTCGTAAAATAAATAAAGTTTAGATTTTAAATATGAAAATAAATTTCATATTTTAAAATATATGAGGGTATGAACTACAACGCCTTAAGCCGTTGTACTGGCAAAAAGTGTCCCTGTTCATAACCTCATGTATTTTCAAAAATAAAATTTATTTTTTCAATACATCATACAGTTCTACTCATTTCCAATACACAGAGAACAATATGACTGGGGTGAATTTAACTGATAATCTCGAGTCAACATGATGTTACTTAGCGAGATAGAAAAATGACGGGAGCTAGGATTATGGGGTATTTAGATTCTGACTACGCATATGAAGCTCTTATTTCCCCCGTCCCAATCTTTTTCCATTTTAATTTCTTTCGAAGAAGCATCGAATTCTAGTGAGTTCTTAAGTTATGATCCTTCTTGAAAAGGTGAAGATAACGTACAGTGATCAATGTCAACTCCGATCAGAAATACAAAATATAGAGTTGGGCGAACATGGACTATACAAGAGGTGAAATCAGGTACCTAGAAGGAGTAATCGCCCCCTGTCCAACGGTGACTCCCGCCACCATTCAAAAATTAATTTGTTAAACACCACTCTGATTCTACGCACAAGTACTCTTAATTTTGTATTCTTCGTGAGAGTTATGAAATTGGTCACTGTTTGTTATCTTTACCTTTTCAAGCTTGATACAAAATGACGAGGAATATATTCACTAACGTTGTAAAACTAATTGTGATATCATTATTGTACTAGATGCGTATTGTATTCACAGATTAAACATTTGCAAATGTTACAAAAACCTTTTTATGATGACATCTGAAATTTTGCTAGTTTGACGTTCTGTTGAGAATTTTTCGCTCGTACTGAGACGTCACCAGCTGTAGATGAAGTACCACAAATATAGACTGACGTTTAGCGCTCGGGGCCGTAGCAGCGAGGGTTCTTTACAATGCCAAACCCTGCCGCGACACGGGACCTCCGTTCTTAGGTCATATCCGAATGCCCCGCGATTATCACTTCTAAATGCCGAACGTTTCGAGAGGGAGCAATCGCTACCTATGTTTACGTCTTAGGTTTGACGCGTTCATGGCACGAGCGGAGCTCCAAATCACGATCTTCCGGTTACGAAGTAAAGGTTCTACCGCTGATCTACCGCGGCCGATTATATAAATTAAAACGAAACCATATAAAATATTAAATGAGTTGATACAAAGGGATATGACGTCCTTGTAGAGTTGTATATTTCATGATCGTGATACAGTTTAGGGAAAAAATATTCGTTTCTCAAATAAGATTTTGTTACAATAGATCCTTAGTACTCCTTGCTTGTCGTAAGAGGCGACTACATGGGGCGGTTCTTAGGATGAGACCGTAAAACCCGAGGCCCCGTGTCACAGCAGGTGAGGCACGTAAAAGTTCCCTCCCTGTTCAAAGGCCATGAGCGCCGAGCATAGGCCTAAATTTGCAGCTCTTCACCGGCAATGGTGACGTCTCCATATGAGTGAAAAATTCTCGAGCGCAAGAGCGCAACGTAAAACAATATATATATATATATATATATATATATATATATATAAGAGCAGTATGAATTTCACTTGTGTTGTTACGTGAATATGTAAGATTATGTAGATTCGTCGTTCATGTTTTCCTTCGTACTCGAAGTAATTTATTCGCTATGTGTGTTATTCATTTTGAAATCGAGATAGGCTACTGACAAATATGTTGACGTTGCAGGAGTTTTAACAATCTCGTCTAAAGTCAGCATTTCGCAGTTCAAAAATCGTTTATAAATACAACCAGTCATGCTGTTTGGCGTGTTTCATACTAACTGCTGAACCGTTCTTTACATACTGACTTTTGTCTACGGATTAATCCGTTTACCTCTGATCAAGATAAAGGGCTCATGACGGGTGTGACCGATCTCCAAAGCAACTCATCCTACCTCTGGCGTGAATAGGAGTTCGTGTCTGCCAGACTTTTGTTTTTCTTTTCTTTATAATTACGTGATTGATTACTGTTCGTTATCGTTACATTTTCATTGTTTACAAATTACCGACAGTACCATTTAAACCGCTGTAAAAGCTGTCAACAATCTGTTATATTAAATAATCGATAATATTGACCCCTATTATTTCTAGCTACATGTACTGAGTAATAATTTGCCCTTTCATACTCTAAACCTGTGGCTTTCGATATCACGTTCTTAGATAAACCTATTACTGAGGCACACTTGGCAAAATATTCCTAACATACTGGTCAATCCCAGGAAAATCGTGTGTTCATTACAATACTAGGTGACCTTATTAAGGAGTTTCAATATACTAAGTGGGTTTTTAACAATAATAAACTCGTGCCTGACACATCACGTGTGGTAACGGCAAGCAAAAAAGAAGATAATACTGTCTATGTTAGGATTTGAGGAAAAGTTCTAATTTTGCAAAGTAGAAGATATCGAGGTTGCAGGTTGATATAGTGATAGTTTATCAAAACATAATTTATAACATGAATCATCGATATCAGAAATGGAACTACCAATCGTTGGATTATATATGGACTAAGAAATTATTGTCACAGTTCTGAAATAGATGAACATCTAAGGTAAATGTGATTGAATGTATCTTTTCCTGTACCATTCTTGATAATTACGTCATAGTAATATACAGTTACTGGGAACGCCAGCTGCCTTAAACTAAAGTCATCAAACATAGGTCCTCTAAAGCAAGCGCGGGGTTATGCATCCTAGGCATTTAATTATTATAAATTTCAATATTCAAGAACATATACTTGCTTGGAAATGAATCTTCCTCTAAACCCAAGCTTTACCTGTGGTCACCTACTTTATATATATATACATCACAAAACATATACTAATCCTTATGCACTTACTTTCATATACTTGAAATTCTAAGGTATTTTCAAAATTTGAAATTAAAATTCTTTCTGCCTTTAAACAAGTGATTTGGATACTCATCCAGAAAATACTGTTATTTGCTGTATCTGAAACGTCATGGCACATCTACAGACTAATCGCAACCATTCGACCACAAAGGGGTTCAAATAACAATCATTATTATTTGTAGAGGCCATTTTCATTGACCCAAATTCGGATCTCACTGGGCTAAATTGAGATTCAATCCCAATATTAAATCCATATTGCACATAACTAAATATGTGTTATCAAATGGACCCGTGGGGATCCGGGTTAGAATAGGTACTTAGTACCAATTGGCGAATTAATGGAGCGGCCCTTCGGATGGGACCGCAAAATCCGAGGCATCGTGTCATAGTAGGTGTGACACAATAAAGATCTCTCCCTGCTCAAAGGCCATAAGCGCCAAGCATCTGCCTAAATTTTGCAGTCCTTCACCGCCAATCGTGATGTTGCCATATGAGTGAAAGATTCTCGTGAGGGACGTTAAACAAAATACAATCAATCAATCTGATCAAAAGCCACATTATGATTTTGGAAGAATTTAAATGCATGAGAAATCCCTGCGGCAAAATGGTCTTTAGAAGCACCTTATCTATCCATCAAAAGCAATGGTTTTCTGTATTTTACCCTTCAGTAATATATTTACTAGAGACTGTATAACGGACCGGTCGCGGTAGCTCAGTGGTTAGAGCGTTCGCTTCGTAACCGGGAGGTCGTGAGTTCGAGTCGAGCCCCGCTCGTGCGATGGCCGCGTCAAACCTAAGACGAAAATAGGTAGTGATTGCTCCTTCGCCAAACGCTCGGCATTTAGAAGTGAGAATCACGGGTCTTTCGCATATGACCTTAAAAACGGAGGTCCCGTGTCACGGTAGGCGTTGGCACGTTAAAGAACCCTCACTGCTACGGCCCTGAGCGCTAAGCATAGGTCTAAATTCTTGGTACTTCACCTACAGCTGGTGACGTCTCAATATGAGTGAAAAATTCTCGACGGGACGTAAAACAAACAAACAAACAAAGACTGTATAACGGAAACGGTCTGGGTTTTTTTGTGGTTGTTGTTGTTGTTGTTGTTGTTGTTTTTGGTACTTGATGTTTAGCCATGTGATGTATAATAGATTACATAACAATCAAATGTACGAGCTGTATTGCTTTCATTGGCAGTAATACTATAGCTGTTTCTAACGTATCGTGAAATATGTGTTACGTTTATTTCATACAGTTTATCAAACTTTTTTACAGATCAAAATCTTGACAAAGTGTCAAAATACCTGAAATATCAACTCTTAAATTGGAATATTATCAGTTATAGAATGCCTGACGATGAATTTGTATTTTTTGGTCCTGAAACTGCGTTCGTTTGTGATAGGATTACAAATACACTACAACTTAGAATTAATACACTACAACTTAGAATTATTCCATTTTTGCGACACATAGGTTTGCTGATTAAATTTTGTTGACAATCTGTGAACGAGAATATTTTGCAAACAAAAAAGATATTGGGGAGAGTACTATTTAGTCGTTTTTTCCTTTTTTTCCGTTTTGCTGAATATACCATTTACTAAATAATTTTTTTCTTTCATTGATAGAAATAACAAGATCCCCATGAGTCTTAACGGTCAACTGAAAAAATTGCATGCGTATGTTTGTTATTTTACGATCCATTCAATAGATTTTCGCTAATGTAGAGCACGTAATCAGCTGTAGGTGAGGTGCCACCATTAATCTGTTCATATACTCAATACTCAATACTCAAATTTTATTTGTGGCTAATGACCTTGAACTGTAACATACTCCTCAAAAACTTTATCTATATCTTATGAACCAAGTGTGATAAAGCTTTGATATTTCACATACAGATGCATTGCAAGGCATTTCTGTCGGTATCATATTGATCTTGACATTTGACCAACTCTTTTAATATCTTTAACATTGGCTATTTCTTTTGAGCCAAGACGGACAAAGATTTGATATTTCTTATATAGATACCTCATGACAAGACGTTTCATATAACCTTGAACTTTGACCTATTTAAAAAAAAATTAATCTTGGCTAAATGCCTAATGAAGAGACATTTCTTTTGTTAATAAGACTTTAGATTTGCATGAAGTGAACTTCTGACAACGCTTGTTTTAATTAATAGTATACTCATGTATACACACACATTAATCAATACATCATTCATAATGATATTAAAGATACAATACTTAAAAAATATCTTGCAAGATAAATAGTGCTCTGTATTTCAGCATGCAAACTTTCTAAATAACAAAGAGAGATTGTACACATATTACTGATATTGGACTCGGTAAATTACTGAAATTGGACGGTAAATTACTGACGTTGGACTCGGTAAATTACTGAAGTTGGACTCGGTAAATTACTGAAGTTGGACTCGGTAAATTACAAACAGTTTTTATATAAATAATAATAATAATAATAATACCATATTTATATAGCACCCTTTTCATACATTTGTATACAATAGATATGCTAAATAAGTATAAAACATCAGTTTCAGGGCATATTAAAATAAAGATGATAAGACAATGTTGATGAGATTTTTTTTGGATGAAGTAAAACTATATATAAAAACCCATCTCAACTTGATGGAGGCTAGTTACTGGAAACCTGATGGGAAAAAAATGTGTTTTCAATTATTTCTTGAAGGCGCACAGTGATTTACAATCCCTCACATGTTTTGGAAGGGCATTCCACAGTTTCGGAGTTGCTGACATGAAGCACTGATCCCCGTACGTAACAGTTTGACTTTTAGGAACTACTAGAGTGACCGATCGTTGTATAGACCTAAGATTTCGGGTAGGTCTCTATACCTCTAGTAATCGATTGATATAAATTGGGCACTTATCATGTAAGGCCTTGCAAGTATAAGTAAGTATCTTAAACTGTGTCCTATGCTGCACAAGCAACCGAGCTGTGTGTAGTTCTCGTAGTATTGGAGTGATGTGGTCGTAACGAGAGGTCCTGGAGAGGTCCAGGTTGAAGGATTAATTTGTGGGTCACCCACTGCAACTGAAATGTTTTTAATGAGGTTTGCATTACTACTGGATGCGAATACCTCGGTCTTATCCGCGCTGAGTTTCAACATATTGCCATGCATCCAAGACACAATGTCGTATAGACAACGCTCAATACGATGTAATGTCTCTGCCTGTGTAGTTAGGCCCGTAGGCTTAAAAGACAGGTAAAGTTGAGAGTCATCCGCATCAAAATGATGATCAAGTCCATGATATCTACAGATGGAACCAATTGGTTTTGTGTACTTTATGTAGAATTTGGAACCCAGCACTGATCCTTGAGGCACACTAAAAGTCATTTCCATTGGCTTTGACTTGGCGCTATCTATACAGACCGTTTGGTGACGGTTATTGAGATAAAATGATATCCAGCCTAGTGATTTGCCTGTTATTCCGAAAAGATGTTCTAGTCGGTGCAACAGGATAGAGTGTTCGATGGTGTCAAAAGCAGCGGAGAGATCCAGCATCACAAGTATAGTCACATTATTTTGGTCTAAAGATTGTAGTATATCTGTTTGTACCTTCAGTAGTGCAGATTCCGTGGAATGGAACTGCCTTTATGCTGACTGATGTTCTTCATGAAGGTCATTTACTGTTAAATGATCTTCAAAACGGGAGTTCACTACCTCTTCTAAACTTTTGATACAAAAGGCAAATTGGACACAGGTCTGTAGTTCTTAAGAGTATTTGGATCCAGATTTGTTTTTTTTTTCAATAGAGGTCTTACATTTGCGTTTTTGAATTCTGCAGGCACAGCTGCTGTTGTAAGCGATAAGTTGATAATTTTTGTAAGAATTGGAAGAAGTTCTTGCAAGCATGATTTATTGGGTTTTATTACATGCAATACGACTGTCTCGCAGTAAACTATTACATTCACGTGTTTGACCTTCGTTTACTTACCGATATTCATTTTAAATATCTATTATGACAAGTGGCTATGACACGTGCTTCTGGAAGTTAGATACCGATGTTTTTATCTGACAGTTCCATACAAGATCTGTGAAATTTCTCTGTCAAGAGATATGGCACCATGTAATAGCCCAAAGCAAAACGTCTTTTTTTCCAGTTAGCTTTTTTAGAGACTGTGTTAAATCATTGGTGCAGCAATGTCAATCCACAAACTTATGTTTATAACTATACAATTAGTTAAGTCTCCTCTCATGGATTCTTGAAATGAAACACAGCAAGTAATCGTGCACAATTTACTATCTGTCAGATAATAGCCACACTGGCTTAAAAAAACACCTTGAAGATTCATACTATCATATAAAGTGTGGAGTCGCCTTTCAATAGGGTTCACCCCAACATTTCCTTAACATAAGGAAATATATAGCATTCTAGGTTATTCACAATAATGTTATTGACACAATAAACATACACTGAATTCCAAACTGAAATTTTACTTGTAATCTTATTGAAAATATCTATGTGAAGTTAAAACGAGATCCACTTATCAACAGTCAACATCACAACACAACATCCAAATCGAAGGCGACGATTGAACTGCAACGCTTAACTTGCGTCATCATATTTTTCATGAAGTGCGTGAAAATACATGAGGGTATGAACTTCAACGCTTCACATCGGCATACGTCATAAAGCGTATGAAGTGTTTTCGAGAATTAAGTTTATTTCTGATATTTACATGCTACTCCATTTTCTGTCAGAATTCCCAGCCATCAACCTACACATATTATATTTTCTTTATTCATATATGTCTTGTTTACAATTGCAACGCATTTATGAATAAATGGCTATCATTACAATTTATAGAAATATTGGGGGGGGGGGATTTGTTTTTTCTCTCGCCACACTCAATTATTTTCAGTTACCTGATGGCGTCCAGTTTTTATTGGTGGAAGAGAGAACCCAGATACAATGTACCCGGGAAGAGACCACCTACCTTCCGAAAGTAAACTGGCAAACTTTCTCACATATTGCGAGCAAGAATCGAACCCGTGCATGAAAATGGAAATATTCTTGATAAAAGGTTTGTTTGCCTGGGCTTATACAAGACAGATATGTACATGTGTTATTTAAAATAATATTATGGCAGTGATAGGAAACAGTGCCCCTCCTAGCTGTTTGCTATCAGTTTGAAGAGTAATCCCTTTTACTGTGTATTAAAACATCTTTCACACATTTTAAGAACATTTAAGTCCGTTGCTTTTCAAATAACATACCGCCAAAATATATAGTTTATTTCCAATATTGTAAACAGCTATATAATATTTTATTTCATTTTGGTTTAGAATGGTCAATTCAGGGTATCACTTTATACATCTATAATATTAAAAACAAAGTGTATTGATACCTGTACATGGTAGACATATTTTATATCAGTCGTGTAACTGAAGTGTCAATGGGACTGTAAAATGCGATTTAAGCGCTATACACTCTATCACGAGACTGCGCTTCACATCGCAATAATCTTTTTTTTCAAAATTTTTAAATATTGATCTTCTATATTATAGCGTGACTTGAAAATAGTTCTCGTTGATGGAATGATGGAATTTGTCAGTCATTTTGAATTACTACATCATTATCAATCCAATAAAATTACTTAGCCATCATAGCAGGGCGAATGTATCCAATTTAAGCAAATCAATACAATGTTCCACCGATTTTAGGGCCGATCGCATGTGTTACTTCTGTCACTGTTCATACAAAAAGCGTTAATATTCGTAACTTGGAATTGAATTCAAACATACTTAATCAAATACTGTAATCTCCACGAAAATCTAGACCTGCCACAAGAACGTATTTTAAAATTATAACATTTCTAATTTTATATTTGATCATTTTATAAATAAAACCCGAATAATCGTAACCGATGCTATCTGGCAATATCATGTGTGCTATAATCAAAGATGTCTGTTCATTATTTTTACATATAATTTATCGACCAATATATATATATATATATATATATATATATATATATATATACACACACACACACACACACACACACACACACACACACACACATATATATATATATATATATATATATATATATATATATAATTTTCAGGTTATACATACTTGTGTACGGTGCCGAGGGATCATAAGCGGCCCACATTTGGAACAAAGAGAAAGGTGTCCAGCAGAGGAAGTAGCAGAACACCACCGCGAGAGTTAATCGTACAGTCTTTATTTTGGCGCGAGAAATACCATTTCTCCGACAATTGTCCACTTTAATATTTATCTTAACATGAGCTTGCACACCTCGTCCGTGTATACTATACCGACCTGTAGAATTACATGAAGCTTTTCTGGTTGAGGTAAGCTGTTGATTTCTACCGCTTCGTTTAATAACAACATAGCAAATTCGGCCGTAACATAATGCTAATATAATGATTGGCAAAAAGTACACAGTGAAGGTAAAGAATGTGATATAAAGCTGAAGTGTCCAATCAGGCTCAAAAGTGGCCCAGCAATCATACTGCCCATCGTTCCTCAATCTGTATGAAAATATAAAGAGTTGTGGTATTGGCAAAATCAGAGATAAAATCCAGGCACATAGTACCATCAGATGAACTCTTCCGGAATGAATCTTGTGACTTAAAAGAGGATGACAAATTGCAATGTACCTGTCCACAGCCGACATTAACATTACGTACGAGGACGCATATATGACAACAATTTGTAAGTATTTCACAAGACGACATAGGAAATCGTTTCCAATAAAGACATAGGTAATATCCCATATGAGTTGAGGTAAAACATTACAGAAAGCCACAAAGAGATCTGCAAGACTCAAGTGCATCATGAACAGATACATCCGGGTTCTTTTTCTTGGTAGTAAAACGGCCAAAACCGTCGCATTCCCAAAAACAGCCAGTACAAAAATCACTACTTGAACAGTAATTTCAGCCTGTGCCAAGGTTTCGTCTCTTTTAAGATCAAATGAATAGTTTGTTGTCTCTGGTCTAGCAAATTGTAATGTGACCAGACATTTAGAACTAAAATTGTTTCCATGAGATGTATTTATTTTAAGAGGGTCGTCCTCCATTTTGGCTACGCTGATCAAATTTGCGAAATGAAAATGTTTTGCCTATTGCGTCGCTCACAGCAGAGTACAAAGACCTTTCACAAAGATTATTTGGTCAACATATTATCCAATCTGTCAAATTCTTTTTCAATCACACTGCATAAAATCAAATTAAACCTTCCCTTACGCAGGTCGCCCTGTGTCTATTTCCGACTGCTCTCTCGACTTAGGAATATGATATCGAGCGTTATCGCTCTCGGTAGTGCTCTCAGTCGAAGGTCTGATTATTGAATGGATCCGGTGGACACGAGATTACCTTATATACTGTGAAATATTCCCCATAAGTAACGATTCTCTAGAACAAATATATTTATCACAGAAAATACGACTGACGTACTTTTTATTGATAAAGGATTCAAACCAAGAAAAAATATTTTCTGCTAAAGAGCAAGAAATTGAAATCGATGCTAAATCTTATTACTCTCATCATCCCATTCGGAATTGTGAAAACCACAACCACATCGTCTGTTAAGCACACATTTTTTTAATTTCATGATGATACGAATTTGAATATGCTTGATTTTTAAACATGAAAACGAAAGGGAAATATAACTTTAGATACCGATGACAAACATATTCAATTTCATTCCGATCAGCCGTTATTTCATATTCATTTCATAAATGCTAGAAACAAAAAAAAAATAAAAAAATGAAAGGATGTTAAACCAGGGTGCAGATATATGTATTGCAAAAGAAACGGTATCCAAGTTACCAACACACGCAGTAAAATAAGTTTTCAATGATACTAAATGCACGAGGTGATGATGACCAAGCACGAGGTGATGATGACCAAGCACGAGGTGATGATGACCAAGCATATGTAATGATGAGCAAACACATGCAATTATGAGCAGGCACAGAGCAGTAATGAGCAGGTATGGGGTGATGATGAGCAGGCACGAAACAGTGATGAGCAGGTATAGGGTGATGATGAGCAGGCACGGAGCAGTGATGAACAGACAAGAGGTGATGATGAGCAGGCAAGAGGTGCTAACATAGGCGAACAAAGTTAGACTGATAGAAAAGGATACATATCTAACCAATACGTCAAAACTCAAAATATTTGCATTTTACACCACTTTATTTGTACCAGTTACCTATGTTTTATTGTAGATGATGTCTCAACAACGTCCTTTATATTATGGATGTCGGTTTCACTTCAACAGATCTTGCTGTGACTGAAGGTAATTATACTCGTTGCTAGGACTGAATACACATACGTGTAGAATGACATCACCAACGGCAAAAGAGAAGTACATCTTCCGTAAGTCTAATTTGGTTTTAAAGAATTTAATTTCCGACTGTACTGGAAATAAATACAAAGGCATTTCTGTATGACTAATGAAAAAAAAAGTGTGCTTATACTGTAGATAATAAAAAAAAGTAATAAATCTGCTTTATTAAAGAGTGGATTGAAATTGGAATAAAAATTATGTAACAATGTTTTCTCAGTCTCCTGTCACATTTTTTTTTTCATTTTGGATAAGGAAG
Organism: Ostrea denselamellosa; assembly: GCA_024699665.1. Lineage (NCBI taxonomy): Eukaryota > Metazoa > Mollusca > Bivalvia > Ostreida > Ostreidae > Ostrea > Ostrea denselamellosa. The sequence goes on from JAMZEH010000042.1 coordinate 3,797,475, forward strand.
AATTTACAGTTTTATTTCCTGATGTTTCAAAGACTCTTGATCCACCTGACAAGATTTTTCTTTGTATTTAAATGAAATGCAAAATAAAAAATATTGATGTGAAGTCTTTTGTGTTATAGATATTTATGGGTTCCTGGAAATTTCAGGTAAAATAAGTTTAATCCACTATTGGTCTGGGTCCGTCGTCGTGCGTTGTCCGTTAACAACTGAACATTTACAACTTCAGCGTGATAACTACTCCTCCAATTTTTTTTCAAGTTTGGTATGAAGCACATTCGGGACAAGGCGGACATCATGGTAAATTTCAGGACTCCTGGGGCCCTAGGGGCGGGGCCAAAAGTGACAAATTACAAAACTGTTCTTCTTTATAATTGCACGTTTTTAAGAAAAAAATAAGTGCATAGTAATGTAGAGCGGGAGGATCTCCACCGAAATTGTAAAATTCTTGATTAGAAATCATGTAGAGTTTCTAATTCACTGCTAGGTCAAATTTGGTATATGGTGTTTATGGGTAAAACATTTAAAAAAAAACAAACAAAACATCTTCTTTAATGTTGTTGAGACCGAATTGAGACTAAATGGATATTTAAATAGCGCGGATAACCGTTTACCAAAATTGTAAATTTCATGATCCAGGGGGTAGGGGTTTTTGTATGCGGGTGGGGCGAAAATGTTTGTGATTAAATGTGAGAGCAACTGAACATATTTAACTTCTTGATAACTACCATTCCAATTCTTTTCGAGTCATTTCAGATTTGGCATGAAATATTTTTGTGACAAGGTGGACACATATTGTAAATTTCAGGACTCCTGCCCCCCGTGGGGACCCAGGGAAGGGGCATAACTTCCAAAATGTTAACAATTTTCAAATATCTTCTTCTTTAGAACTGGACATTGTGAGAAAAACTAATTGCATACTAATGTAGAGCAGGAAAGCCTCTACCAAAATTGACAATTATATTTCATGAACCCCGGGGTAGCGGTTCTGACCCTAAGGCAGGACAAAACTTGGTATATGGTGTTTATGGGTAAAATATTTTTTTTTAAAAAAACATCCCGGTGGGCAGGAGTCCTGAAATTTACAATTTATGTCCCAAAGATGCTTTATCATTGGAATGGTAGTTATCAAGAAGAAATTAATAATGTTCAATTGTTAACGCACGACGGACGATGCACAAAGACCGATTGCAATAGGTCATGTTTAAATCTTTTACTGTCCGAGCCAACGTCCATTACCGACTTTGCCAGAAAAAGTTACATATTTCAACTTGGAAGAAAAGAACTCGTGAAGTCTTGAAACTGAATAATGTTAAACTTTGACCATTTAGTATGACTACTCCACTGGCAGTCTCTCAAAAGAGTGGTCATCGGCGCAGACTTATCTGAAAATGTCTGCACGAGTTTTAAATCTGTCCAACCTATAAGATTAATTTTATTACTTATACAAATTTTTATATCGATATAGTGCACAAAATATTTTTTTTTTACGTTTCTACAGATCAGAATGATGCTGACTCACTTAAAAGCCTATCTTACTCTGAACCATTCACGTTTTAATATGATTGAAAGATTCTCAAGAGAGACGTTAAACAATATACAATCAATCAAAATATTATTCAGTTGTCAAATTCTTGCTATTATTCAACAAATTGACAACTGAATGATATTTTGATTTTGCAACTGTGAAATTTTTTTTGAATGGTTAAAATATCAAAGAAGTGGAAATTTGCTGGTTGTCTAGATTTGTTTGTTGGATCAACAATCTCATGACTGGTATACCATACCAGGTAAACGGAGTAAATAATCAATGTATAAAGGATGGTCCATCACGTAAGACAGCATTTGGACCAGTGACAGGTTGCATTGGCGAACTAGACCGTTTTAATGTGCATAGGATTTCCGAAATACTGGCTTTAAACGAGACTGCTGATCAGTTGGTTGTACATTGTTTAACGTCCTGCTTGACAAATTTTCACCGTTGTCGGTGACGGGCTGCAAAAGTTAGGCCTACGTCCGGCGCTTACGGCCTTTGAGCAGAGAGGGATATTTATCGTGCCACATCTGCCATGACACGGGGCCTCGGCTGTTGCGGTCTTATCCGAAGAACCACCCCATTTAGTCGCCTCCACGACTACTCTAACCCCGATCCCTGGTGGATAAAGGAATAATCCGTGCTCAACATTAGTATGCCCAGAACGTCCTAACATTAGTATGAAACATGTCAGACAACAATCGGTTCACTGATAGCGTGCATTTGAAAATTTAATTATCATAAGGACAATAGAATTTGCAAAATGCTGACTTTAACCGAAACTATTGACACCCCTTTAACATCAACTGATTTATCAGTAGCCTGTCTCGATTTTAAAAACTGATCATACGCAAAACATGCTCTTGCGTTTCGATTCACTTGATATATAAACACTATGTGCGAGTGACCCCATGAGGATCCGGGTTGTAGAATAGATCCGAAGTATCCCTTGCTTGTTGTAAGTGACGACTAAATGGGGCAGTCCTTCGGATGAAACCATAAAAACCGTGTTACAGCATAGCAATTTTGCAATCCTTCTCCTACGGAGAAATTTTGTGATTTTGTTTGCCAGGAAATAAAATTCTGTTATTAACTTGCCGTTGACATTTATATTAAAATACAATAGAGCATGGCTACATATGGGAATGCTTTTTCATATACTTTACTTATCTCTTGTTGGTGTCATCAACTGTATGATACCAAAGTAGAGAAATTTCGATAAATACGCAAACTATTCCGGGATAATGCCTGCAGAAGTTAATAATCGTTGGTAATTGATTAAGTAGAGCGCACAACAAATCTCCAAGCAGTTATGGATAGAGAGGATATTGGTACGATGTGTTTAAGATACACACGAAAAATCCATCAAGTCTACCGTTATGATTTACCAAATTATCAAGTATATTGTCTTTTGCAAGTGACTTGTTAAATGAAATGAAATATCAGATAGCAGCCATTACAATAGATAATTATCAGCTCACAATCAAGCCTAATGGGGACTAAACTATCTGTGTCGCTTGTAATTGTCTTTATAGTTCAGAAAAAACATTTTTTAGCCTTTCATTTGACACATAACTCTGTGGACATTAACAAATGACGCGATAGTGTACTCCGGGATTAAAGAGCAGAATGGAAGCAAAGATAGACGCAGTAAGTAGGTTGTTTTTACAGATGATATGCAATGTTTAATGAATGCTTTAATCTTCCCCATGTTCATAAATTTCTTGCCCCTTGAATTTCATGTGTTTACCTGAGAACAAGATTACATAACAAGAATCCCATGGTGGCACTGCGTTTACATGAGTCATTTTTTATGTGAATTATACACAAATGCTCATAATAGTATACAATTTAAATATCCACTATATGAGGATGCTTGAAAAAAGTTTTTCGTATTGTACCTTTGTGGTTCATTAGATTTTCATTTAAAAAAACTTTATTAAACACAACTCTGATTCTGCGCGTAAGTGCTCTAAAGTTGATATTGAAAACATGCTGGGGTTCCACATTGACAATGATTGCGTGGTCTTTAGAAAACAAGTCGCGGTAGTTCAGTGGTAGAACGTTTGCTTCGCAACCGGGAGGTTGCGAGTTCGAGCCCTGCTCGAGCCATGGCCGCGTCAAACCTAAGTAGTGACTGCTCCTTAGCCAAACACTCGGCATTTAGAAGTGAGAATCACGTCTTTCGGACATGGCCCTAAAAACGGAGGCCCCATATCGTGGCAGGCGTTAGCACGTTAAAGAATATTCACTGTTACGGTCCTGAGCGCTAAGCAAAGGTCTAAATTTGTGGTACTTCACCTATCACTGGTGGCGTCTCAAACAATTCTCGATGAGAGGTAAAACTAACAAACAGTCTGTTGGAATTCCCATGGGCACGAATTCTTCTCCTTTATTAGTAAACCTGTTTTTCCCATTCTTAAAGGGTAGAATTTATTCAAGTGCTTTTATATAAGAAAAAATGCTTGCTGTGGCCTTCAACTGGTCATTTAGATTTATCGTTTTATTTATTCAAATGTTCGTTAATTCGATATATCCCAGTGAACTTGAAATAAAAGATAGCACAAAGGCATCCATATTTGGATATTTTATTGAATATAGATGCAAACTTAAAACTCATTCTTATGTCAAACGGGAAGAATTCAACTTCTCCATCGTAAACTTTCCGTATATACAGTACAGGCTACGAGTAGTCCGCCAAAATCACGGGACCCCGTGGACCAAAAGTCCACGCTAAAGCGTGGATCTTGAAAACAGTTGGTGCCTTTGAAGTTACGATTTCTGCGCCAGTGTTCAATTCTTGAGCCCTCTGGGTAACACGGTGTGTTCACGGTGTGTCATGGAGGATAAAATTTCACTTGAACTCTATATTTCATGTCCAAGTTTAAATTGTTTGATTAAGGTGATTTTGTATTTAAATTAATATCAATTTTGTAGATTTAAAAATCATTTGTATATAGCTTTCTTTTTTTTTTCTTTTTTTTTTCTTGATGAACTTTAAATTTTAGTAACATATTACTATTTCAAATAGTTCCAAAAAAATAAGACAAGTTCTGACAAAAATGATGACATTGCAGGTGATCAAACTTTCGTGTCATTAAGACAGATGTGCAGGAAATTAAAGAAAACCTTTAAAAAGACAGTGTAAACATGCGATCTAGAATCCATTGTAACAAATATTGTGAAAGGTTTGCTGAAAAATTATGAAAAGGAAGCAGTACAGCGAGAAACACAATTCAGACAAAAAATCGACAGACTCTCAACAGACGTTGATAAATTAACAATGGAAAACAAGATCTTACGGGAAAAACTATGTGAGGCAAATAAAAACAACAGAGAGCTAAAGAAAGAAATGAAAGAGGTTCGTGCTCTTGCAACTTTTTCCGCTGTAAAAGCTAATTACAACGAGGAATACAGTCGAAAAATACATCAAAATATACGGCATTAAAGAAACGAAAGATGAGAACATCGTGGAGAAAATAAAATCGACTCTGAAAGAGAAGGAGGTGTTGTAGTCGATCATCGATACATAGAGGTGGTACACCGAATCCAAGGATCGAGACCAAACGCACCCAAGCCGATATTGATGAAGATCAGAAATAATGACAAAAAGGCGAACATAATGCGACATAGGTCTGCAGTGAAGGAAGACCCGGGCAATGTTCGTCTTGGGGATGATGTTAATAAAGCGAACAAGGACCTGATTGCTCGTCTTCTGGATTATGTAAGCATAACATCTGTGTGATGAAGTTGAATTTTATATTTCGCTATTTGTTTGGTTTAGCTGTACATAGTTATGTCAGTTAGGGGTATCCGTAGTGTGAGTTTGGCCACTACGTCTATTTATAGTACGACCGGTTTGGTCAGTGAGAATAGTGACCGTTTGTCAAGCGTGCGGCCACGTTTGCAGTTTTGTCCTGCAGGAGGTTTTTGGTATGGTGAATTCCAGCAATATTAGACTGGTAGAATAGGGTAGCCAGGAAACCTTATCACGTTACTGTTAGGACATTCTGTTTTCTCCAGCCGTGCTAGAGAGGGTTTTAGGAAGTCTAGGGCCATTTGTAAGGTACTCAGGCCAAGTGTAAGGATAGCCGTTGCGAAACTGTCCGGAGGGAGACTTGCGAGTCCAGGACCGGAGGCGGAGAGCGTTGGTTCTGAAGGAGGCATTTCCTGTGGCTTGGCAGTATAGATAAACCCGTGTACCGTCATTAGGGATAGAGAGACCTGTGAGTCCGAGACCGGGGACGGAGATGCTGTCAACAGTTATTTCTATGGAGGCCTGTTGATGAGTATGGGCGTGGCAATATGGTAGCTGAGTAGCGTCACGTATGTGTCAGTGGACTTTCAATTGTGTACTATAATACTGAAATAACTGCATCAATAAGCTATATTGATAACAATTAACAAAATTCAAAAGAAAATTGAAACTTAAAACTGAACTTTTTCTGTGGAAAGCAAAACCATCTTATTCGGAACTTTATTGTAATATTGTGTTTATTATATCAACTGTTATAATTATATTTAATTTTAAAGTTGATATTTTGTATATTGACGATTGCAAGTGCTATCTTGCTGTGAAATTAGCAACCCTAATTTGTAGTTAATATTTGGCTTTATTACATTAAGTTATTATCTGTATTTCTTTCATAGTAAGAGTGAGTGTAGAGTGTGGGTGTGGGCGAGTGTGTAAACGTACTCTATTTCTTTATCTGTATATTTAAATTTTCTTTATTATTAAAGTATTTTTGTTTGTTTATTCTGCAAATTATTATTTCCTCTTACGCCATCACAAAATCCAAAAGAACTTCATTACAATCTGCATGGTACTTTAATGGTGCAGTTTATGGCTGTGTTAAAGGCAAACGTGTGAAGTTCGATATACTCGACGACATCGAATTCAAAATTGGAAAAATCCTGGAATAAAACACTTGTCCGTTCACTGTTCAAACGTTAGGGAGAACGATGTATTTCTGGTGTCATAACTTATAAGAAAATATCCAGACGATGTGTTTCACGTTCCACAGCTTGACCTTGCAGTTATTTTTTTTATTTATATTTGGTATTTAAACTTTACCTACAGAGTATTTATGTATATCTCTATTTGTTCCTCTATATGTATTCCTACTTCTTACCTTTTTCTACCTGTTCTCATGTTTTCACCAGCAAAGCCTCAACTGTTCAACCCAATTCCGATGGGTATCATTTTATCACCAGCAAATGTATCTACCTATATCTAAATGGTTAAAATTATTTCTGTAAATTGCCAAGGCCTAGGTGATATCGCGAAGCGCAAGGATGTATTTAACTATTTGAGAGCTTTAGAGCATAATATCTATTGTCTTCAAGATACTCATTTTTCACATGACACAGAAATGAAAAAAGGAACTTATGGGGATACCAGTGCTTCCTCAGCTCATGTTCTTCAAATTCAAGAAGGGTTGCAATCCTTATAAACAATAATTTTGATTTTAAACCTATTATGGTAATTATTTTATACTTAACGCATGTGTAGAAGGTCATGAGGTAGTAATATGTACGATTTATGGACCTAACAATGACAGACCGTTATTTTTTGAAAATGTACAAAATAATATTGATGATATGCAATGTAATAATATTATTTGGTGTGGTGATTTTAATCTGGTTTTAAACCCAGAATTGGATTATTGTAACTACAAATGTATAAATAACTCAAAGGCAAGAAATCAAATATTAGAGATTATGGAGAATAATTGCTATTTTGACCCATTTAGACAGCTACATGAAAATATTCGTAGATATTCATGGAGAAAAAAACTCCATTGAAACAAAGTTGGTTAGATTTCTTTTTAATATCCGAAATCCTTTTGTCAGGTTAAAAAATGTGTAATATAGAACCTAGATTTTGATCAGATCATTCAATAATATCATTGTCTATAGCTTTTAGTAAATTCAAGAAAGGTAGAGGTCTATGGAAGTTTAATAACTCTTTACTCTATGATGAAAAATATTTAGATTGTATTAGAATTACTATTCTAGATGTAAAGAAACAATACGCGATTCACATACGAGTACAATTTTGATAATATAGAAAATATATCGGATGCAGACATTTCCTTCTCTATTAATGATCAACTTTTTGGGGGGAAACACTACTTTTTGAAATAAGAGGTAAAACCATCTCATATGCAACATATTTAAAAAAGAAGAAAGAAAAAGATGGAAAGGAGTTTAAAAGAAAATATCTGTGACAGCAATATTGATGAATTAAGTAAAAAGAAGCAAGAATTAGAAAATATTAGAAAACAAATAAGCTACAAGGTATATATGTAAGAAGTAGAGTTAGATGGGTTTAAGAAGGAGAAAAACCATCACATTATTTTTGTAATTTAGAATTTTACATTTTACTAGCAAGATTATACCAAGGCTGGAGTGCAATGATGGTAAATCACTATATGAGCAATAAGAAATATTGAAGGAAACAAAGTCATTCTATGAACAATTATACAACAAAAGTATTTTAAACACAAATATTGACATGACTAATGAACTTTACAATGAAGATATTCCAAAACTTACAGATTTAGAATCAGAATCGTTAGAAGGTAACATTACTATTAAGGAAGCCTCCAATATTCTTTTCAAAATGAAGTCAAATAAATCTCCAGGATCTGATAGTTTTCTGCTGAATTCTTTAAAATGTTTTGGAAACATATTGGACATTTTGTAGTTAGATCTATTAATTATGGCTACGAGAACAACAGTCTTTCTATTACTCAAAGACATGGTGTAATTACTTTATTACCAAAAGGTGACAAGCCCAGGCATTTTCTGAAAAAATTGGAGACCAATTACTTTATTAAATACTGTGTATAAAATTGCATCAGGTTGTATTGCTAACAGAGTAAAAATATATATAGACAAAATAATCAAACAAGATTAAACAGGTTTCATCTCCAACAGATATATTGGAGAAAATACAAGGCTTATTTATGATATAATGCACTACACAGAAGAAGAAAATATACCTGGATTATTGCTACTTATTGACTTCGAAAAAGCCTTCGATACACTTTCATGGTCATTCATACAGAAAGCACTGAAATTTTGTCAATTTTGGTCCCTCAATTAGGAACTGGATTTCAATCTTCAATACAGACATTACATCTGTGATAAATCAAGGAGGCAATATTTCTAATAAAATCACTATATCAGAGAGGTTGCAGGCAGGGTGATCCATTATCACCCTATATATTTTTGGTCTGTGCCGAAATATTGGCTATACAAATTAGAAGGAATAAGAAAATCAAGGGTATTACTGTGAATAACATTGAAAAAATTCGCAACTGGCTGACGATACTTCAATCACTCTTGATGGTAGTGAAGAATGTCTTAGGGAAACTTATAAAACATTGGAACTTTTTCAGAAATATCTGGGCTTTATATTAACTATGAAAAAACTCATGTCATATGGTTGGGCTCCAAAAGGTATAGAAGAAATACAAGAAATCAAAACACTTTTATGACATTTTAAACCAAATACATCTGTCACATCTGGTAAGACAAAATGGAGTGAGCTCCTGGATATCAACAATAAAGAATGGAGAAAAATTTGATGCCCAGTGGACAGGTGGAATCAACTGGTTTTCTCTCTCTCTCTCTCTCTCTCTCTCTCTCTCTCTCTCTCTCTCTCTCTCTCTCTCAAAACCACACACATCTTCAGATTATATCTTTGTCAATTGGATCTCTACTGTCTATCTCGTCATATATGTAAAGGAAAAAAAATTATAAATAAAAAAAATTGTATTAACAAAGACCAGGAAACAAGTCAGAAGATCTATATTTATCCCTCTCTTGATATTAATCCCTCTCTTGAAAGAAGTGTTTGATGTGATATTGGGTCGGCACCAGATACACATGATCTCGACAGACCCAATATATTTCATACCTATTGCTTGACGCCAAAGACATGTGTTAATTCCAAATACCTGGATTAGCAGACCCTTACTAGTTCTATCGCGGTGAAAAAAACCTTCCAATTTACATTGAAATATACAATATCTACATAGGTCGTTGTATTATCCAGACAGTCCCCATAAACATTTTATTTCTTTAAAAAAAAACGAACAAAACTATTGAATGACGAAACACGACCAAACTGCTGATTGAACTTTACAGAGCCCTGTGCTAGCATTATTTATAGTTTTCAAAGTATGCGAGGGGGCATGTTGCACGTTGACTCGTCCACAATTCTTGACAAGAAAAAAGAAAAGAAAATAGAATCCTTTTGTCTGAACCTAAAAGCCACAAATTGTGTGTGTGTGTGTGTGTGTGTGTGTGTTTCAGGCGTGAGGGATGTGGGGGGGGGTCTTCAACCAAAACTGTCTCAATCTCTCGTCATAGTTTTTGGGTTACTAGGAGATTGAAATTGTATTTTTTAAGCTTGTAATCATAGTACATGTAAATCTGCACATTCTTCTCTCACTCAATCACTGCTATTATCAAAATGCATGATGGAGGTCTAACACACACACACACACACACATATATATACACACACACACACACACACACACACACACACACACACACACACACACACACACACATATATATATATATATATATATATATATATATATATATATATATATGAAAGGTTCTAATAACACGTGTTCGTGTTTATTTACACTTTTATAATATTGACTAGTGACATTCGTGTCACCTTATCAGGTGACATTTAAATATTCATTGCACGGGTTTAAACTGAGTTTAGTGAGTAGAATTTATAGCCATTCGAAGGCTCTTCTTAGTGCAGGTAACACGCTTTTTCGCTTCTATCCTTCCCCACTTAACATGAGCGACTCAGGCGACGAACTGACTTTAGACGCAGAAAAATTGTTAAAAGATAGCCAATACACAAAAGGCGCCATCAGCAGCAGAGGCGGGATCTCCGGCTCAGTTGGCTTTTCCTGGGGCTCCTTTTCAGCCTTTTCCTCAGTTTCAAGAGCAGCAACAGCAGGCATTTCTGTACGGACAGGGCAGAAAAAAAGCAACAAGGAGACAGCCGCAACCACATGATATCTGCCATAACTGTTTCTCAACAGGCCACTGGAAATCTAACTGCCCAAAGGGAAAGACACAGAGTCAATGATAAGTATACGGGTGCTTTGTCTAACGTTGTTCAAGGAAACAACAACGATTGTAGTATAAAGCATAGTTTGAAAAACATCTCAACAAATGGAAAGAAATTGGGGTTTATCAATATATTCTGAAAGTAATAGAGTCTGGATATGAAATTCATTTTGTTTCGATTCCCCATTCGATGAATATTAGAAATAACAAATCTGCTGAAATTAACGCTGATTTTGTCACTTCAGAATTACCTCGGTTAATTGATAACGGTTGTGTTATCAACGTTTCTGTCAAACCATACATTGTGAGCCCTCTTAGTGTGGCAGAAAACAGGTCCAAAAAGAGATTAATTCTACATTTGAGTAGACTGAATAAATATATAAAATACAACAACAAAAATTAAGTTCGAAGATTGTAAAACAGCTTTGGATTATTTTGAAAAAGGTTGCTATTGTATAAAATTCGACCTCAGATCAGGTTATCATCACATAGATATTTCTGAGAGTTTCCAGACTTACCTAGGATTTTCATGGAATAAGCGATATTACTGTTATACTGTACTACCTTTTGGGTTATCATCTGCTCCATTCATTTTTACAAAATGCTTGAGACCTATCATTAAGTTCTGGAGAAGTAGAGGTATAAAGATAGTGCTTTACCTTGACGATGGTCTCGTGTTTGCTTCATCTATTAACGAAGACTTACTCGTTTCTGAATTCATTCAAAAATGTTTGTCAGAATTTGGGTTCCTAATAAATTTTGAGAAATCTATATTTTACCCAACTCAGAATATTGAATGGTTAGGAATTGTGTGGGATTCAGAACATTTTTATATTTCTGTGCCAGATAGACGCATTGAAGATACAGTTGCTTCATTACAGTCAATACTGAAAAGTTTTCCTAAAGTCACAGCCAGAGAGTTGGCAAGAGTAGTAGGAAAGATCATATCAATGTCACCAGTCATGGGTAACATATGTAATTTAATGACGAGGTTTTCCTCTATGGAAATAGCACTTAGAAAGTCGTGAGACGATACCATGGTATTCGCACACAAAAATGAGGTTCTTAACGAATGCTATTTTTGGTTACAACGTATGCACTCACAAAATACACGGTACTTGCACAAATTGACAAAAAGAGTGTGGTTATTTACCCTGATGCTAGTAGTGTAGCTTCTGGAGCATATGCTGTGGAGGTTGACTCTAAAATCTTTCATTTGATGTGGAAAGAGTTTGAGAGAAACATGAGCTCTACTTGGAGAGAGCTCAGAGCAATTGAGTTAGCTTTGGCATCATTTAGCGATAGTCTGAAAAATTGTGAAGTAAAATGGTTTACTGATAACCAGAGTTGCGTTAACATAGTACAGTCAGGTAATATGAAACACCATCTACAATCCCTTGCTTACAATATATTTAAGATATGTATAGATAGAGGCATTTCAATTGATATCCAATGGGTTTCTCGACTTCAAAACGAGAAGGCTGATTTTTTGAGTAAGTACATTGACGTCGATGACTAGGGCGTAACCGGAAAAATTTTTGAATTCGTAAATGACTTGTTTGGACCATTTACTGTTGACAGATTTGCAAATTATTATAATTGCAAATTAACCAGGTACAATTCAAAATTCTGGAATCCTGGTTCTGAAGCTATTGACAGTTTCACTCAAAATTGGGAACACGAAAACAATTGGCTAGTACCTCCTATTTGCGTAATAGTCCGCGCCATTAAACATCTTATTATCTGCAAAGCTGTCGGTGTCTTGGTTGTTCCTAACTGGCCATCTGCTGTTTTTTGGCCTTTCATTTTCAACAAAGACATGACATACAGATGGTATGTTAAGGATGTTTTATTATTCAAGGACTGTACAGACGTACTAATTCAGGGTCAGAACAAAAAATGTTTATTTGGATCAGTTAATTTCACTTCTGGAATACTGGTGGTAAAGTTGGACGCTAGATATTAGAAATAGAACGCTGAGGTTCATTTTAGTTCATTCTGATGAGTCCAGTGGAAATTTGGACAATTGTAAAGGTGTATTGCAGATGAACGGGGTCCTGGTACACCGTTTTTATGATGGTTAGATGTATTGCAGATGACATGAGGTCCTGATACATCTTTGACGTAGGTGTATTGCAGTTGATTGTAGATCCTGATACACTGCGAGATAATCGATATTGAGCTGATGTTAATTTTTTGGTATTCTGTATATACATTTTCAGACGTATTTAAAGTGGGCATGTGGTCACAGCATATTAGGATCGAGGATCAACGCCTACAGGAGTTACGGAACTCTCTACCAACTTTCTGCCTTAAATCTAAGGCAGACAATACATTGAATCAATACAGGTACGCATACAGTGCTTTCTGTCGGTGGTGCCACGCATTTCTTCCTCCCATATGTCCATTACCTGCATCAGACGAACACGTGGCTTTATATGTAATTTCTATTGCAAAGGATTTTAAGTCTTCCAGCAAAATTCAATCAGCTACACATGCGATAAGTTGGGCTCATCAACTAGCAGGTTTTAAAGACCCTTGTGATTCCGCGTTTGTAAAGCTTACGAAGGACGGCGCAGTTAGAGAAATATCCAAGCCTGTTGTTAAAAAGGAGCCGATCACACCTGAACATTTGAAATTGTTGGTCCAGAGATATAAATCCCATAATTTGTATAATATGCGGATGCTATGTATGTGTTTATTTGGATTTGCAGGGTTCCTAAGATTTTCAGAGCTTGCAAATATCAAACTTAATAACTTGTCATTTAATGATGCTTGTGTTACTATTAATATAGTCAAAAGTAAGACGGATGTTTACAAAGAAGGGCATAACTTGTGTATTGCTAGAACTCATTGTGAAACATGTCCATTTCAGATGTTAGAAGAATGCATAAAATTGTTGGGTGTTGGTGTGAATTCCTCTCAGTATTTGTTCAGATCATTAACATTCTGTAAAAATACCAAAACATACAAGACAGGAAGAGATAATCGCCCTTTGTCCTACACTAGGGCTCGAGAAATTGTTTTAGATGCTTTTGAAGAAATAGGCTTAGATAGAAGTAAGTTTGGTCTACATAGTTTGCGCTCAGGTGGCGCTACTTCAGCAGCATCTGCCGGTATCAGTGACAGGTTGTTTAAAAAACACGGGCGGTGGAGGTCAGAAAGGGCAAAAGACGGTTATGTTAGAGAAAGCATTCAAGAAAAATTGTATATCACAAAGAATTTAGGCATCAGAAATTTTAATATATATGCCGCAAATTTCTTAATCGCTCTTCTTTGTCTTTTCGAAATAAGTAAACTGCACTTACAGAACGCTTCAGTTCCTAAGTAATATACGTGTTTGTGTTTATTTTATAAATTATTTATGTTCGTTTGAGTAGAACGAATTAGAACATAAATATATAATTCGCTCAATGATCGTCGTAAAAAAAAGTAAATAAAATAAAAAATAAAATAGAGGCAAACCCCCGGACGATTCTACTTACCTGCAATCAATAAGGAAAGATGTAAAACCTCGGTTAAATGCAACAAGTTAATAGAAGAAAGATTTCTGTAGACAAAAATAATTTAATGGTGTATTTCATTTGCTTCTATCCATATAATACAATACCGATTATAAACACATTTCCTAATTTCTGTATCGATTCATTTAAGTTAGATTCCTTAAAGTAATGAAGATACATGAAACACACACACACACACACACAGAGAGAGAGAGAGAGAGAGAGAGAGAGAGAGAGAGAGAGAGAGAGTGTGTGTGTGTGTGTGTGTGTGTGTGTGTGTGTTAATCATTTAATATTTGAAACCTTTGCAAGTAGTTTTTACAAAATTCTGCAGCATTTTCCCCTAGTATTATTACGTCCTTAAATCGAAAAAAAGACACACAAATAACTATGTGGTCTATGTATAACAATGTTGCAAAATATTTCCATGGATAAAAGGTGTGAAGTCAACCGTGAACGAATTTTCAAGCAGCTGATTGACATTTGAAGTACGTGGACCTCGTGTGTAAAAAAAAAAAAAAAAAAAAAGACTTGGGACCTTTATACACAGAGAATGTCGATGAAAACTATTAACTTACAAAATGACTATGCCCTGCGGTTTCTCTGATTTTAAGCTTGGAATAACCGCTATTACTTCATCGAAAGTTTTGGATTCAAGAATACCGAAGATTGGTTTATTTACATTATTTAACTTTATATAAAATCTTGGTTCTATTCGATCTCATTTCGGCAAGGTGCGACACGGATGGTATTAAGGATTAAATTTTTAGACAAGGTGGATTTCTTGTGTATTGAAAATACACATATAGTATGTCACGCCGTGTTCATGGTGTAACACAGACCATTTTACACTGCGTGTTTTCCATCGTGCGTTGCGGAATACTCGTGGCCTGTACTGTATATAGCAACATTCTATTATCAACTGCATTATGGTGTTTTGTTCGTTATCTTGACTTTTTAGTTTAGAAAATTAAAATTCAATATCTTCATCTTTATAATATCTCCATTGTGGCCACGCTCTGGTCCATGGGTTGGAACCCAGAATACTTGTACATGAGGATGCCGACAGCTGTACAATTGTACTTTATAAAACATCAACAGCTGCGCCCCTTGTTTTGGGATATTGAATATTACCATTTATTCTATGTTAAGCTCATAGTAATGAGGCCACCTTGAGCGAAGTCCTGATGAAGACCTATGGGGAAAACCTATAAAGCTGGAGAGCGCTGCAGATTTTACGATGTCAGGTGGTACCATTTCTTGGCCTTCAAAAGGATATCGATTCAGTAGTTTTAAATATCTTAATGAATGGAAAGAACTTAAAAAAATTACTTATTTACACGTCTGTCGGCATAATTGGAGTGTTTAATTCTGAGACATTGCCGCTAGCCAAGGCTCGGAGAGGAGCGTACATTTCATTCGTGGCTTGCAATGATTCAGAGGCAGATCCGGGATTTCCGAAAAGGGGTGGGGAACATATTATCCAAAATACTTAGCCAATCTGGGTGCCAAATCTTGAGTTTTCACCTACATATGCCAGTCTAATGCCTTGTAAATTTGAGGCGAAAAAAGGGAACAATCTCCCCGTCCACGAAATCCAATACACATCAGAAAAAATCCTGAAAAAGAGGAGGATCGCAGGGAGCCGTCAGGGAAACTACTAAACTCTCTATAATCATATTTCAATTACGATAACCGCCGTAAAATGGCTGAAATATTGCCAAAATTGAATAAACCATAATCAATCAACTGCGAAATGCCAGATATGTATGTTACAGTAGTTAAAGTCTGCAAAATTCTCGTGCCCAATCCCTCATCCGCGCATTTTTCCCCATTATCCATTACCATGCATATTTGAGAAAACTTACTATCATCCAAATCATTTTGCAGCCCTAAAACGTCGATCATCAATCTCCATGCCGAATGCAGTAATTTTCGCACCTACTTTTTTGACAGCCCCAGACTTATGACGTCACATCGTGTGCAGTTTTTAAAAAAAATAATTTATAAATATTCATGACACAAGACTTTCTGTCGCTGCATGACTCGATTTTCACGCCTCTCCGTAAAATAAATTCCATACAACCGAAAAGAAACTAATTACTATAAACAAACTTTATTACATAGATTTACAAATTAGTACATTCCTGACGCTGGTTTAATCCTATGTACCGTATATCGTCTGCTGTATGTCACATTGCATATAAAGGGGCCTCCGTGGCCGAGTGGTTAGAGCATCGGACTCAAAATCACAAAGCCTCTCACCTCTGTCGGCGCGTGTTCGAATCTCGGCCTCGGCGTTATGTGAGCAAGTTTGCCAGTTTACTTGCGGAAGGTCGGTGGTCCCTTCCCAGGTACATTGTATCTGGGTTCTCTCCTCCACGAATAAAAACTGGACGCCACCAGATAACTGAATAATTGTTAAGTGTGGCGGAAAGCAATAAATAATCAATCAATCACATTGCATATGCATGAGAAATACATGTTTTGTTAATGAATTTGTTACTCACAGTGAAAGCAAATGTTCATTATAATCCTGATGAATAAGTTGAATCACATACTTATTTAGCGTCGTACAAAAGAGTACGATGTTTTTGTTTGACAGTATGGCAGAACTGTTGTGTTGTACGACGCCGTACTTTGATTTAATTGGCTGAACGATACCGTACAGCATTTCCAATGGTTCTCCCCTATCACGTCACACTTACAGAAACACTATATAAACGCAAGGGTTAGCCACTAGCGGTAGATAACTTATCAGTTGCAAAGCGCCTAAATTTAAATTCAATAATTACAGAGCTACACAAGCCAAACAGATGAGAATAAGTCAAAGCTGCTGTATCCCAACACACTGGACACAAGTCAATATTTTTGTCAAACATTTTGCCTATCCTGTAGTCTGTTACCCACATTTATTTCCGGTAGACATCACCAACTCAAGGATTGTTGTCTGCATATGAAGCATTACTGATAATGCGCACATGCAATGAATTACTCTTCTGATAAAAAAAAAGATCGCTTTTCCTTGCACCACTTGTATCACAAACTGATAAGACAGAGTTCTAATTACCAGGAATTGATTAGCAAGTACTATGATTTTTAAGAACATGTTATACTCCCTGTTAACCGAACAGCCATCTGTGAGGAGCTTACAATATTTTATTTGATGGCTGGTTACCAAGCTACTCGGCAAACTATCTGACGGAATTCAATTTGATTTCAAAAACTGTACCTTTAATACGAGTTAGTACATAAAGGTTGGCTGCCAAAGGTGAAAAAAAATTCAAACATGCGAAAGGAAACGCGTGTTCAAATTACAGATAGCAGTAAGCGTGAGTGAGAAACACATAAAACTATATTTATCAAAGTTGAATGATTTCATAAATCGCTAAGTAGTTCTTTCTTATGGCAAAATAATGTGTATGAAGGTGATTTTTGGCGTAATGGTAATGAGGCGTCTGTATGGTGTATTTGGTGCCCACACCAACAAAGTATTGTTCGTTACGTTCTTTTAAATTGCACTACAATATTATTTATCGTTTCTTAACGTTAAACAAATTTTTATTAGCTTCCAACATTTATATGATTAAACATTGCTCTTTCGAAATGACGAATCATAATTTTCCAGCATGTAACCCAATAAATTAACACTGTAACATCAGTGTGAGTGCGTGCGTATGTATGTACGTGTGTATTGTACCCTGTTGTGTTTTTGATGTTTCCTTAAAAGGAGTAGAATATTGGAATTTTACAAATATCTCTAATAAAGTATATAAAATTAGGTATATCTTTGGAAGTTGCAATATTTCAAGTATATGCATTAGATATCAAATTCGCATAGCGCTACTTCGACATATGAAATAAAGGACAGTCCGTAATTAAATCCTTCATAACGTTTGTCTAAACAATTATGTATTGTGGTAATAACAACATAAAAGGGCAATTATTTACGAATTGAATCTCAGTTGTTCAGGAAGTTTTATTTGAAGTAAATGACATTTCTGTAGATTCGTGGCCATTTGAAAAGTCCATTTCACGTGTCACAGTTTGTCCGAATCTGAGCGGGTTATCACGTTCAATGTGGGGTGGTTGTTTAGTTAGAGGAGCAAACTGCGGACCCTTCTACAGTTGTCCCAACACACCAGCCTGTGGCATCCCTTCACTGAGGAGGTGGATGTAGCCTCTAGCAGAGAGTCCCGCGAATAAACTTTACCAGCTTATTCAAGAAATTGACCCGCTCCGTGGGGATCCTGGTTGTTACATGTAGAGTGGATCCTCAGTACCCCCTTGCCTGTCGTAAGAGGCGACAAAATATGGCGGTTCTTCGGATGAGACCACAAAAACCGAGGTCCCGTGAAACAGCAGATGTGACACGAAAAAGATCCCTCCCTGCTCAAAGGCCATAAGCGCCAAGCATAGGCCTAAATTTTGCAGCTCTTCACCGTCAATGGTGACATCTCCATGTAAGTGAAAGATTTCCGAGCGGGACGTTAAATAATATACAAATAAATATTTGTATCGCTCTTAGAGAGTAGGAACTAGACAACGGCTGTACAGTATATGGAGCGGCAAAAACATCTTCTATCAACGCCCTAGATGCAATCCACCATAAAGGCCTTTTCGAACCTTTCCTGTAGATAGTTTGTATGATGAGGCAAATGAACCACTTCTCGATCTAGGTAGCATAAAAGTCATATTACAATACATTGATAAATTAAAGATAACAATGTTTAACTGCGTTTTCCAGTTTGAAGATTTATATAACTAAAATGAGACATGTTTGTTCATCTCTCTGATTTGTATATTTTATGGGAATTACGAGATTGAATACTGTTAATAATCTTGGCCTTTACATGTTTCAAATTAATTGGTCTCCGAGTCAAAAAACATGTACATGCTTCTAACTTACCTTTGGACATTTTGAGTGCAAAATTCTCGACGGGACGTAAAACAAACAAACAAACAAAACCTTTGGACATCGTAAAACCTTCATCACGTTCTGAAATATCACCATCGAAATTACTAAAGCCCAAAGTAGACACATCACTTTTTGAATATAAAAAGTCTCAAACAATTCCCGTCGTTTTCAAGCAAAAATGATCCGAAATAAAACAATTTAAACATTCTGCAACTGACATTTACATAGATGGTTTAAAAGGCCAAAATAAGGTCGCTGCTGCAGTAATCTCCTCCAACGTTTTCTCTGCGCAACTCCTGAATGAAGCAACAATTTATACAAAAAAATATCCTTTTTGCGTTGGAGTACATTAAAATTTCTAATGACAGATATTTCACTATATTCGCAGACTCCCTATTTTGTCTACAGCATTAAGCAACATGAATATTGATCATTGATACACTTTACACATTATAAAACATCACTATTTTCTAACTAAACAAAGTAAAATAGTTGAGTTATGCTGGATTCCAAGTCATGTTGGTATCCAGTGGCAAAGAATGCACTTCAAAGTGATTTTGTACACTTTCAAATTCATTATACAGATTTAGAATATATCATAAAACTAAATGTAAATAGTAAATATATTGCGATATCTGTGATGGAAGTGAACTTCATTCAAAACAAAGTAAACAAACCGTGTAACATCGTTGTGAAGTTATTATTTCAAGAATACGCATCGGACATTCAAAACTGACATTCACGTACTAAACAGAGAAATTCAACCTGAATGTATATCTTGTGAATGTCATTAACTATGCATCACGTGATTTTACACATCATACAGCATTTGACCTAACGGAAAGTTGTACTGACAAACTAGATCGTTATAACGACCATAGAATTTGTGAAATGCTGACTTTAGACAAGACTGTACAAACCTTTGTAACATCAACTTGTTTGTCAGTAGCCTGTCTTGATTAAAAAATTTATCATATGTAGAACAAGCTCTTGTTGAGAGATGTAAACAACATATACAGCTGATAACAGAATATTGCCACATAGATGTGGAGAAATTGAATTCATCCCGCTTGTAATAAAGTTGAGAGTTTGCCGTCAGTATCTACTTTCAATATATCGAATGGCGAAGTAAACAATGTATAAATCGTAATCATAAATCCCCAAGACATATACAAATTCGAGTGTAGGGCAACACGGACCTCCGACAAAGCGAAGGTAGGATCAGGTGCCATGGAGGAGTAAGCATTTTCTGCTGACCGGTCACACCCGCCGTGAGCCCTCAGTCGAAATCGGGTAAACGGGATTATCCGTAGTCAAAGTTAGAATGAAAAATGACAGTCTAACAAAGGGTATGAAACAAATCATTCAGCATATGTCCCAAAGACACTTTGTAATCGCAAACAAGGTCATTATAGCGACCGTAAAATTTGCGAAATGATGATGACTATAAACGAGATTCGTTAAAATAAAATACCATATGTATTGAAGAAGTGACAGTCTATGTCAAAAAGTCTAGTCTTTAATTTAACGTGAGGTATGGTAGCGTAAAGTGTTGTAAAGTCATGTTTTAATGTTGTTGATTTGAAAAAAAGTTTTGCAATTTCAAATTTACTAAAAGAGGCCACCATGGCCGAGTGGTTAGAGCATCGCGCTGAAAATCGCAAGGCCTTTCACCTCGTGTCGGCGCGGGTTCGATTCTCGCTCGCGCCTATATATGTGGGGAAAGTTTGCCAGTTTACGTTCGGAAGGTTGGTGGTCTCTTTCCAGGAACCTAGGTTCTCTCCTCCACCAGTAAAAACTGCACGCCACCAGATAACTGAAAAAATGTTGAGTGTGGCAGAAAACAACAAAGAATCAATCAATCAATCAAACTTACTAAAAATTCTTTAGAATGTTTTAGAATCCACATTTGATTTACACAACTTCTGGCATATGTAGTTGCACTTTTGTAGTTTCTCTTTCACTGCAGTTAATATTTTCGTGATTAGCAGAGATAGGGACTTGGTAGAACATATACTGGACCCAGCAATGTATCTATGTAAGGGTTTTTGTGAAGTTTGGGAATCCAGTATAGATACGGCAACTCAACATATAAATGACATCTTTAAAATCGAATTATTAATCAAGTGTAGGACATGTATATAATACAAGAAAACACAGATTCTTTTTCTGCTCTGGTTAACATTATTTTACGTAACAGTATATTAATCAAAATCTTATATTTAACATCATCTTTATTTTTCTCATCTTGGTAGAATTTCAGCATAACAAGACATGAAGTTTGTTGTATATTTGTTATTTTCCACCACACTCAACAACTTTTCAGTTATCTGGTGTCGTCCAGTTTTTGTAGATGGGGGAGAAAACCCAGATACAATGTACCTGGGAAGAGATCACCGGCCTTCCGAAAGTAAACTGGCACACTTTCTGACATACATCAGCGCGAGCGAGAATTGAACCCGCGCCGACTAGAGAGGAGAGGTCTTGTGATTTTGAGCGTAAATGCGCTAGATATGAGGTAATACATGAATACCTCTAATGGTATATTTCGTTATCAAGTTACAGATGATAGTCTAGGACAGAAATTGGTATAAAACACCAAGCCTCTGATAATAAAATATCGAGTAATCATTTCTATAGTAAATATTGCAGTCGGCATGGATTTTCATTTATTTTTGTGCCATTGTATGGTTCCTTGTAATTGTGTTGTTCTGTGTCTTTGACAGTGACAAATGGAGGAGTTCTATTTCTAATGTTACTGCAACTGATTGCAATACATTCGTTTTATTCTTGCATGGTAATTTTGTCACGAATGAGTTAATAAAAACAGATCGACGGTAGAACGATTAATAACGGACCATATATTGTCAGATACGGCAACTCTATACATGATCTGGAAATTGAAAAACAAGGTTTTCAAAATTTCATTCATGACTTTGATCCATGTCCTTTATTTTGACACTCCTGTGGAACATATATTTCGTGAAAAGTTCGTTGAAACCGAACACAATATATGCAGCAAATCTTGTTGACATTTTTTTCTTTTATTTTCTTGAAATTTTGCAAGGTCTCTTTTTTGAAAAGGTTTGATAACAACTGAATATACCAGTCTGAAGGAAAATTTGCATTTAGTTATCTACATGCAGGAATATAAGACGATTTACAAAATATTTGAGAAAAGTTTAGTTTTCTGTGCTTATTAAGAAGCTAGATAGCAGTGACTTTGACCTTTGTATACTTCAAATTCAAAATTAATAGCAGAATCTTTGAACTTTATATTTCGTCTGTGATGACCAGGAAAAGAGAAAATTGTATAGCTATCCATTTTCAAGACTTTCTTCTCAATCTTCCAGAATTGTAAGTAGAACAATTAAGTCAGGAGTTTTTAGATCTGAAACCACACATAAAGCTTTTGAAAAGATAAATTATTTTACTATATCGAAACGAAAGTTTGATAAACAATGAAAAGGTTAAGATAACGAACAGTACTCAAACTTCTATAGAATCAGAAATAGGCAAACACGGATCCCAGGATATACCAGAGGTGAGATCAAGTGCTTTGGAGGAGTAAACATCCCCTGTCGACCGGTCACACCTATATCTTGATCAGGTAAACTGTGTAGTCCGCAATCAGAATCAGTGTGCCAAGAATGGCCTAACAATTGGTATGAAACACGTCAGACTGCATTTAACCTAATGAAAGGTTGTACTGGCAAACTAGATAGTTATAACGACCATATAATTTGCGAAATACTAACTTTAGACGAGAATGTACAAAACCCTGTAACATCAACATCTGCTTCGATTTAAAAGAAATGATCATATGCAGAACAAGCTCTTGCGTATCGAATCAGTTGAGAGATGTACACATCTTATGCAGGTGATATTGGAATAATGCTACACAAATAAGGGAATTTGACGATGGAGAAATTAAAATACTTCCGTTTGTCATAAAGTTGAGTTGCCAGTTTGAAAATAAATGTTGACGGCAAACTGCCAACTCAGCTTAATAACAAACGGAATGATTTCAATTTCTCCATCGTCAAATTCCCTTATTTTTCAATAAAATATCTAAGTACGAAGCATTTATCATTTTAAAAAACGTGCAAAATGTTACGTACACCTCAAGAGTGTACAAACATCACAAAGAATTTCAGAATTTTCCATCTGGTGTCCTTCATGTATATCTAATATATGCAAATCTTATACTAAATCTTTTTGTATAGCTTTATACAAACTCTTTATAGTTTTACTTACGAGACCTCATTGATATGATTTACTCAAAACTGCAATATTAAAAGTCACCCAGATCCGGGTTAGAATAGGTCCTCAGTAGCCCTTGCTTGATGTAAGAGGCAATTAAATGGGGGGGGGGGGTGCAGCGGATGAGACCACAAAACCGAGACCCCTTTTCACAGCAGGTGTTGGACGATAAAAACCCGTCCATGTTCAAAGACCCCATGTCACAGCAGGTTTTGCACGATAAAAACCCGTCCCTGCTCAAAGGACGTAAACCTCGAGCATAGGTCTATATTTTGCAGCCCTTCCCCGTGTGTGACGTCTCCTTATGAGTGAAAAAATTCTCCAGCAGGACATTAAACAATATACAATCAACCAACCCAGCTTAGTGATTTAACCTACAGGTATTTTATTTTTCGCAAGTATACTTTCGGAAGGTCGGTGGTTTCATTCTGAGTACATTGTATCTAGGTTCTTTCTTCCACCAATAAGAAAATTGGACGCCACCAGATAACTGAAAATTTGTTGAGTGTGGAGGAAAACAACAACCAATCAATATTTTTCGCAATAAAAGCACTGACGTTTCAACTTTAAATAAATAGATATATTTAATGAATGACTATAATTAAGATCAGTGCGACATTTAACTCTGGTCACGACAAAGTCCAGAGTTTTTGCTACCCTTTATGATAAAGATTTTAAGGAACATCAAAGTGCAAATAAAATGCCCCATGTATTTGATATTATTTCTATGTAATATTAAATATATGGAACATTTTAGCATACCAACGTATTATATAGAAGACCCTACTGAAAATTATTGGAATATTAGGTGTTTTTATGCTATAGGATTATAATAGGATTTGTGTAGGCTATAAAATCCTGCCATTCTGGGATTTTTGTCTGTGGAGACTGATATCTATTATTCTACACAGGATGTCTGAACTTTGGATTGTAATATGCTGCTAAACATCCCACCAAATGCACTTTGATTTTTCACTAAATCTCCCAAAATCAAGAGAAGCAAAGCGTCTAGACTTTATTGTGTCCAAAGTTAAATGTGGCACTGTTTAAAGTCATTCGTTGTAATTTAATCCAAAAGGCAAAAGTGCTAATCTTCGTTTATCAAATACATCAATTCTGAAAATTACAAGTCACTTGAGCCGAGCAATGATTCACTTAGCTACTACAACGCAGGGTTTAGCTATGACGGCAGCCATGAGCCTATTTATCAAATTTGTAAACGTACTTGCAGAATTAGAGGTGAAGTTTGTCATAAAAGAAAATATGTGTTGGCTATCCATGCAATGCGTATTTTGCTGCCCTTTAAAGTTCGACTTTGAAGTCGCTCAGCTCCGACAGATTGAGAAAATGCGGGAAATTGCTTTGTTTGGACTTGCCCAAAATAAGTCTTCAAATATTAGAAAATGCAGTATTTGCGTCTTTTAATTCTATAAAAATTTGTACTACAATAAAACCTACAAGTTTTAAATCTTTATACGGGAACAAAAATGTAAGCAAAGATACAAATAAAGAAATATTCAAAGGCTTTCAAAATTTCATAGTTGAAAGTAAAACGTTTTCTTTGAAAAAAAACCCGAATAAGATATCTAATTCAATATACATTGTAATTATATGATCTAGAATGCAATAGAATATGTTTAACCTAAAACCTACAAGCAACAGCGATCCACATATAAATGTAAGTTTACATACTCTTTTTTATTTATTATTTTGCTTTGTTGAGACGCGGAACAAATAAAGAAGCAATCCCCCCCCCCTTTCCCCCGTGAGAAATGTTTTCAAAGTTTATTTGACAATTATTAATTTACATGGCAAATCATTAATTCAAATATGATATCTTTGTTTCAATTTATTATTCGACCATCATACAAACGAAAGCTGCTTTACAACAGTGATTTGTGTACTAGGGTGAATCTATACGTCATATCTGACAACTAGAAAACAATCTGTGCATTAAACCGAAGTATCGTATTGCACACGTTGAGCTTCAATTCCATAGAAGGCCCAAAACAGTGTTGCCACTCTGAGCGTTATTCTCTGGCTCATAATAATGAACCCAAGTCTCATCTACAGTCACCAGACGCAACAGAAAATCATCTTTTGACCTAATACGCTTCAACAAGGCGCTATATACTGATGCTCTGGTTGCCATTTGCTCACCGCTAAGGGATTTCGGGACCCAACCGGTTGTTACCTGCCCCAAACCTAAATGATCATGTAAGATTGTTGAAAGGCTACCATTTGAAATGCCTAATACTTGCGCTATTTCTTCCACCAGAATTCAGCTAGCAGAGTTTAGCAGATCCCAAACTTTGTTACACATTTCGTCGTCGTTGGCATTCAGTGGGCGCCCAGACCTGACTTCATCTTCTAAAGATGTTCTACCATGTTTGAACGCCTCTGCCCAGAATTTAACCTGCGCATAAGGTGTTGCAGAACATCTATAAATATCGGCTAACTCGCTGTGTATTTCCTTGCCTATTTTACCTTTTAAATACAAGTACCGAATTACAGCACGGTACTCAACTTTAGATGATAAGCATGCCTTTGCATCACTAGCCATGTTTAAAATTCAGTATCTCATTAACGAATGACTCGATACGCGTGTAATTTTGTACCAGGTGTTGACACAAGGCATCGAAATCGTGACCGCCGCGGTCAATCGGAAATGGGATAGGCTGGATACTAATTGACACGCCCTCGTACAAAACACTCTATGCTTCCACTGTTTATATACTTAAACACATAATTGTTAGTGGTGGCTCCGACCCTATGGGGATCCTTTACAAGAGGTCCTCAGAAACCCTTGCTTGTCGTGTGGGGCAACCAAATGGGGCGGTCCTTCGGATGAGACCGCAAAAACCGAGGCCTCATATCACCACAAGGATCCCTCCTTGTTCAAAGGCCGTAAGTGCAGAGCATAGGCCTGTATTTTGTAGCCCTTCACCACCAATGATGACGTCTCCATATGAGTGAAAAATTCTCTATCGGGACGGTAAACAATATATAATCAATCAGTGGTGGTTTCAGTGGGGGCTCAGTAAATGGCTGGGGTCTGCCCTGAAAAGTCACGTGGGTCCAGAAAGGCATGCTGGGTGTTCAAGGGACGAAGTCCTATGAAACTACTTTCGAAATAAAGACAGTATTTTATTTTATCATTTTATAATTATTTTTTGTTCATTTTCTATAAGAGATGGACTATATTTGTGAGGGTAAGGGGGCACTGGATCCGCCACCAACTGTGAAATTTCTTTACATCCTTATGTTTACGGACCCACATGTTAAAACAATCTACCTGCAACCTTCAAAGAATTTGATAAAGAAAATAATAGCTTAAATATCTTGTCTTTGAAGTTGTAACATTGAAAATCAAAAAGAATCTATTTCTATATGCATGTATTAAGTATCCAGTTGTGGATGTTGCATAACAATGTGGTTTTAAGTGTATCAATGACGAAACGATGCAAATGTCAAGTCATGATCTAGAAGTGTTGATTGATTGTTTGTTTTACGTCCCATTGAGAATTTCTCACTCATATTAAAATGTCATCAGCTGTAGGTGAAGAGCCACAAATTTAGACCTATGCTTAGCGCTCAGCAGGCATGTTCACGAAACTTTCCTAAAAATGCCATAAGATATAACTTACGAAAAAAGTTAGGAACATCCTAAGATCAACTTAGGACACGTCTTCGGATGTATTCGACGATATATTGGAAATGTCTCAAGTTAGGACATTCCTTTACATTTATTTATGCACATGATATTTGTGACATATTTCCGAGTAAACAATTAAAATCTAGACAAATATAGCTAGAGGAAAGAAAAACATTATTTCTCTGTATAAATATTTTTAATATAGATACCGTAAATTTAATATAATTGTGTTATAAATTAAATACTTTTCAAAGATTATTTACTACAAATAATAATGGATGGTACGATACTCGAGCCAATGCTTGCTTATGTCATAAACAAGAGCATTATTTATTTTTTTACGATGAATGCTATGCAAAACCACTGAGTCATGAAAACCTTTGCAGCTTTACCACTTGTTACAGGCAAGAGCACGTGTTCAAATGTTATAATTATAACCTTTTGGATACAGGTACTTGCATCCCCTCTTGTGATAGCAGAGTTTCCCCTTAAACATGAGTGCATGTAAATGTCACATTTATCACTAGCATAAATATCGCTGTAACGTTTCTCACTAGAGTATATATTCCTGGCACGTTTCTCGCATTCTCGGTGAGCCACGTGGTCGGTACACTGCCTCTTATCTGGAGGTAACAGCATGACCGACAATGGTTTCTCACTTGACTACCTGTTGCTTATGGCAGTCTGTTATAGTTCTTAGTCTGCTCGCTTCTACCATTTTAAAGTTGTTTCTTTTATAGAAATATAATGATATCACTGAGAAAAGTAAAAGATTGATTGATTGATTATTTGATTGTTTGTTTACAAATAAAAGAGCCATGAAATCGAATTCATTGATAAGGCACAGTATGTAACATTGAGACGGTATGTAATGAATTGTATCATACCATTACAGAATTGGCCACGTTATTTAAAAACGTTTTTGTTACATAGCGTCACCATTCGTGCTACGTTTTGTACATGTAACAAATTGTTACGTATCGTGCGGGGACTGCCATTTTTAGGATTGCTGGGGGTGGGGATGGGGGGTGGGAGGGAGCCTTGACGTATGTTCCTTTTAATCACTGTGTTTGTGAGTGGGTATATGTGTGTGACCTTCATGTAAATCCACGTTCATTCTTATTTTATTTGATGAGATAAATCTGCATTTATAACGACAATCATTAAATCACCCCAGTATCATTATTGGGGACAAATCTCTTCGTGGGGATCCGTGTACCCTTGCTTGTCATAAAAGGCGACTAAATGGGGCGGTCATTCTCATGAGACCGCAAAAACCGAGGCCCCGTGTCACAGCCGGTGTTACACGATAAAGATCCCCCCTTGCTCAAAGGCCGTAAGCGCCGAACACAGGCCTAAATTTTGCAGCCCTTCACTGGCAATGGTTACGTCTACGTATTCTCAAGCAGAACGTAAAACAATATACAATCAATCAATCTCTTTGGTACCGTCTGTCTGTGTGTCTATCAGAATTATTTTTTTCTGCCTGCCTACCAGTCTTTCTTCCTGTCTGTTTTTATTCTCCCAAGTCTGGACTTGAGACAATTTTAGAATAGACTCGGAAATGGAGATCTGTGTGGCGGAGGCGGCGGCGGGTTCGTCGTCTTTGCTGTTGTTGTTTTCATACACGAACCTTACTGCAGTGGTTTCTAAGAAACTGTTCCACCTTCATCGCTGCATTTTTTTTTTCATCATTTTTGGGGCCAAAGACACCCCTCAAAAACAGTCCGATGTTAACTGCTCCAAAACGTGCCTATCATTTAAGACAAAGACAGAAGCAAAAATATATGTATGAAGTTTTGAGATAATTATCAGTCTTGCAGATGACGTCCTTTTCTGGAGGCTCCTACAACAAACACTTTGCACAGACTTTATTGAAACCGGAAGCCGTCATTTGACCATTGATCGTCGCACACACACACACCAAATATCATTTTTTCAATGTGAACAAACACAAACGTATGATTGTTTATTTATAGCCGCCTGAGCAATTTTTCAGCTATCCGGCGCAAACGTATGACAAAGAAGTCATACTATGTATGCCCACTATGTACTTGACATCTTAAGGCATGAATAGGCAATTTCAGACAAAAAGGGGAGTGATGAGATGACCTCCTCTGGAACACTTTAATCGGTTTTATCCTCACAAAGAGAGAGAGAGAGAGAGAGAGAGAGAGAGAGAGAGAGAGAGAGAGAGAGAGAGAGAGAGAGGTGTTTTGAGGGAAGGGGTGGTCAAGTAATTCTTAACAAGCATAAAAAAAAGAATTCGTCCAATCTTAAATATCCCAATTCATGGCAGAAGGTGTGGTGCAAGTTCGAGGGTCCAGACGATAATCCTGCCTCTGCCTCGTTTCCCCATAGCCTTCGATTTTTGCTGTATGGTTCAATTCATACCTTAAGCTTCAAGCTTATCATTCACCACAAAACTACGGAGGGGGCGGTCACCCAATATATCTTCATTTGCATATGAAAATAACAGAATCAAAAAAGGGGGACCCGGGTTAGAATAGATCCTCAGTATCCCTTGCTTGTCGTAAAAGGCGACTAAATGGGACGGTCCTTCGGATGAGACCGCATAAACCGAGGCCCCGTGTCACAGCAGGTGTGGCACGTTAAAGGTTCCTCCTGGCTCAAAAGCCATAACCGCCGAGCATAGGCCTACATTTTGCAGCCCTTTACCAGCAATGGTGACGTCTCTATATGAATGAAAGATTCTCGAGCGGGACGTAAAACAATACATAATCAATCAATCAATCTCTCTCTTTATCTATCTATCTCTGAAAAATGATGCTACTTGTCTGAGGTTAGAAGAATTGCAGATAATAACTATCTATATTTTTATTATTATCACCAGAGAATCTACCCTCTAAAAATATCATATATTTCTCATTAACCAGTCAGTATTCTTTGGAACCGGTTCGGAATAGATAAGATCATGATCTACCTTCGATGGAAAATCGGCGAAGTGACTAACATTTCTTCTAAGTATGAGTTCAAAGTGCTATCCTTGCAAAACGAACTCCGGTCCCTCATCTAAAAACTCCTCCAATCGCGAAATAATGGGCCTGCTTTTGTTTCGATTCACAAATCCGATTGTGGTATCTTATGACGTCACAAAGTCAGGGAATCAAAAAATAATCAGGTAACGATTACCTTTGCACTTCGATATCATATCTTTATGAAGTTTTAACAAGAGGTCTATGGGCCACATCGCACACCTGAGTGACTTTGGCCAATATTTAAATATTTTCACTGTAATCGCACGTAAAACTTTAATCCCCTATTGTGACCCCACCCTACCCCCAGGGGCCATGATTTTAACAAACTGGAATCTGCACTATGTCAGAAAGCTGCTATGCAAATTTGAACTTTTCTGGCTTAGTGGTTCTTGAGAAGGTTTTTTTCCTATATTTTCGCATGTAATTTTAGTTAAAAGATTTATATACACTCTAGCGCTCTATCAGCATTAGTCCATAAAAGCGCTTTACAAATAAAAATATATGACAAGAAAAGGTGAAATAAAATATAAAATAGATATGTACATACATGTCAATAAAATTATTCATGTTGTCATCATTGAAATGTGATACCACGGAATATGAAAGGGGCACAAATTAAAAACTGATCTAAAAAGATGCGTTTTAAGGTCTGTTTTAAAACTAGCCAGTGATGTACATTGTCTGGGTTTGATTCAATTCAATTTCACTTCAGGTTATTCTCTCAAACCATATATGGTACATGAGGAACAGTAACAATGTATGTACATAATGAATAACACTGGTCAGAGGTACGTAAGAAAATAAAAAAAAAGTAAATATACATCACATCAAGGAGGACAGACCACATCATCAATTTTCAGAATAAACATACAGAGTTTTCTTAACAATTTATCATTTTGAGTTGACATTAAATCTTTGAATTTAATAACATTAGGTCTATGTGAATATTATTTCCCTAAGTAGTATTTTCTGACATTAGCTAGTGCTTTACATTCTAAAATATAGTGAAATTCATCTGCAATTTGATTACTATTATATACAGAACAAAGTCTTTCACAGAGTGGTATTCCATGCCATCTCCCAACCTCCACTGGCAAACGATGATTTGTTGTACGAAATTTTAAAATTATATTTTTTAATTTCGGAGATAGCATATTAATATAACTTTAAAAACCAAATGTTTGTTTAAAGATTCTGTACAATTGCCCTTTTGAAGAGCCATTTTTGTATGAACTGATCTTGCAATGTGTGTTTCATGACAAATGTTACCTCTTTAGCATTAATATCAATACATTGTTCTTGCCATATATTAGATATACCACTCATATCTAGAATTTTCTGTATACAATTTATCCATGGATTTGATAAGATTTCATCACAGTGCAATTTATACAGATGTCTTTACAATACATATACAATGTTATTTTCTTTACATGAAAACAATTTGGCCCAATATGTAATCATTCTACAGTATATTGAAATATATAGAGGGAAACACCCTGTTTCGCCATAGACCATATACGCTGGGGTGGAACTTTTTAGATTGAATATATGTTTTAAAAATTTCAAATGTATACGTTCTACATTATCAAGATTTTCAAAGTCCCATACTTCAGAACCGTATAATAATATTGGCGCTACAACTTTATCAAAAAGGTCAAATTGACAATCTACTGGTAATTTAAATTGTCTGATTTTTCTTATGATTCCATACATTGCTTTTTGCGCTTGTTCACATAGATGGCTTTTAGTTTTTGAAATAGTCCGTCCGAGAAAATACAATGCCTAGATATATAAAGTCTAACATTTTCTGTCACTAAATTATTGTAATAAAATTTTGTTTTTTAACATAGGACCCTTTGAAAATACAAGGATTTTGTTTTTTCAACATCCACTTTCAATTTTCATAGTGAACAGTATATCTGGAATTCATGTTGTGCATGCTGTAACTCACAAGCAGATTCAGCCATAATAACAGGTCATCTGCATAAAAAAGAACTAAAAGTTTACAATACAATAATAATTCACTCTCAATACTACTAGTAATGCTTTGTAATCTTACCACATTCTTATCCAATAAAAATTCTTCTAGATCATTTACATATAAAGAAATAAAAATGGTGAAAGATTTTCTCCCTGCCTTACTCCGACATTACAACTGAAAAAAGTGTCGACATTCCATTTATTTTTATCATAGATTTAATACCTTTGTATATGTTTTGTATATATTGGAAACATTTCCAGCTTATACCACATACTTGCATTTTGGTCCATAGATCGTCTCGCCATACCGTATCGAATGCTTGCTTAAAGTCAACAAAGGCACAAAATATTTTTTTCTTGCTTTGCATCAATAAGTTCGGTATAAAATGCAATGTCAGTATATGATCTATTGTAGAACATGTATTCCTAAAGCCCGCTTGATTTTCTTTAATTAGATTTATTTCGTTTGCGAAAGCTTCCAATCTATTATTAAGTGTGCAAATAAATACTTTTCCTAGACAGCTTAGTAGTGTAATGGGGCGGTTATTATCGGGTTTCATAGGATCGCCTTTATTTTTATATATGGGTTTAACTAAACCAATCAACCATTCTTCTGGGACATATCCACTGTCATATATTATGGTAAAAAATTTCAAATAAACTGGCATAAATATAGATAACGTTGATGAAATATGTTTGTTCAAGATGCTATCAAATCCAGGGGATTGGGCAGTTTTAATTTTTCTCACGGCTCTATTATATAAATTTCACTAATCGTAGGTTCAGAAGTTCGTCAGATATTTCACTAACTTCTTCAGTAGCTTCGAACTCACTTTCATTAACATGTTTTTAAAAAATGTACATATCATCGTTTATCGTTTACCTGATCGGAATATAGGGCTTACGGCGGGTGTGACCGGTCGACAAGGGATGTTTACTCCTCCTAGACACCAGATCCCACCTCTGGTATGACCAGGGGTCCGTGTTTGCCCATCTCTCTGATTTGAATTTTTTATAGGAATTACGAGATTGAATTCTGTTAGTTATCTTGACCTTTTCATTAATATCCACAACACATTTTTTGTCTTTACTAGATGCATTTAAAATTTTCCAATAGTCCTTCGAATTTTTCGAGTGCAAATTTTTAAGTTTCTGTGATAAATCGTTCCTGTATTTCTGTATACACTTATCCATGATATTTTTAATATTCTTTTACTCGCTAACACAAGAGTGGCTTTATTTTCTACTGTTTTATTTCTATTGTGTATTTTTCTAGCTAAATGAAATTTTCTCCTCGCCGTTCCACAGTCTTTATTAAACCATTTTTTATTACGCTTACTATTGTGTGGTGTTATATTTTTGCGCAATCCAAATATTTCTTTAGCTGCAGTAGTAAAGACATTACCTATATCTGTTGCTACCTTGGATAAATCTGCTCCGCTAACTGAGTCAATGTTACCCGACAATTCTTTACGCTTGAAAGATCAATACTATTACAAAACTGGTTGGCTTTGTCTGAACACCACAAATTTGCACTTGACTGATTCACACATTCACATGTATTTTCTTCCTAAGTTTTCACACAATTTTCACAAGTTAGAGCACCAAAGTTCTTGTTATTTCCTAATCGACTATTAACTATATAAATATCATTGTTTTTACACAAATCAATCAATTTATACCCATAATTATTTACTGCTGAGTTTTGAACAACTCTTTGTAAAGGTATTGAAAGCTTTTCAAAAAGTGGAGCGTGTTTCAATTTCACTGTGCGAAAAATTCTTACCTACATTTATTTCTGACAAAAAATGATCCGGGGTAAAATAATCAGGCATATGGCCAGTTCTAGCAGTGAAATCGCCCATTAAACAAACATATTTCTTGTCATGTGCTAACTTGATCAAATCTTGTTCCATTTCTAAAAAGTAATCAATGGACGATTATCTCCTCCCTTCGGGAGGAATGCAAAAAACTCCAAATAATACATCTTCATATGTATTAAAATTTACAATCAGACCGGTCGCGGTAGCTCAGTGGTTAGAGCGTTAGCTTCGTAACCGGGAATCGTGAGTTCGAGCCCCGCTCGTGCCATGGCCGCGTCAAACCTCAGACGAAAAATAGCTAGTGATTGCTCCTTCGCTAAACGCTCGGCATTTAGAAGTGAGAATCACGGGTCTTTCGGATATGACCTTAAAAACGGAGTCCAGTGTTACGGTGGACGTTGGCACGTTAAAGAACTCTCACTGCTACGACCCTGAGCGCTAAGTATAAGTCTAAATTTGTGGTACTTCACCTACAGCTGGTGACGTCTCAATATGAGTGAAAAATTCTCGACGGGACGTAAAACAAATAAACAATCAACAATCAATCAGTCACGGTAGGCGTTGGCACGTTAAAGAACCCTCACTGCTATGGCCCTGAGCGCTAAGCATAGGTCTAAATTTGTGGTACTTCACCTACAGCTGGTGACATCTCAATATGAGCGAAAAATTCTCAACGGGACGTAAAACAAACAATCAATCAATCAATATTTACAATCAGTTTTATAATTTGTACATATTTCACTATACGGTCTCTTATTGCGACAAGGATTCCACATGATCTAGTGTTTGACAAACTGTCGATTTATGCTATATGTAACGTAACCAGATATATTCATATTGTCCAAATCATCGGGTTTGGTCTCGGTGAATCTTATCGCTTCATAGTTGGAAATGAATTCCGTGAACTCGTTATAGTTCAGTCGATTTTTTTATACTACAGACGTTTAGGGATAGAAATTTCAGCACATTTGTCGGTTGCCCTGCGTGTCCCTATTTAGTACGATCTGGAGTAGATGGTGAACGCGCTCTCTTCGGATTACGGTCATTTGGCGTTCTGTTGATCGTCGATGCAGAACCAGGGGCGGATTCTAGAGGGGCGTGTTCCTTTCCGTCGATATACAGGATATCACGTACTAGCTTTGCACGTTTTTTTTCTTTTCTTGCCTGTCTTAAGATTGGATATAGCTTTTCCTAATTCCTTCTATTTCAAATGGAAACTGTTCATTAGCATACACGCCACTCACTTTGAGTCGTTTTGCTGCATATATATGAATATATTCTCTGTCTTTGAAGTCCGTGAATTTTGCAACAATTGTCCTCGGACGCACGCTAAATTCACTCCTTTTGCCTATCCTGTGTACCTGCTCGAAATCAACTTTAAAATCCAGATTATACTTGTTTTGTAGGAAGCCCTGTAACACTTGTTCGATGTCCTCTCTCTCTCTCTCTCTCTCTCTCTCTCTCTCTCTCTCTCTCTCTCTCTCTCCCCTGGAATTCCTGTGCATATCAGGTTGTCGCACATGGATGTGGCCTTTAAATCAATCACTGAATCTTGCAGACTGGCATTAACTTGCTTGCAGATCGGATTCTGTGGATTTCTGAAAAGTTTTATTCTGTTCAATGTCCTTCTTACAACTGTTGATTACTTTCTGATTGGATCTTGTCTCCTCCTTCACTGTATCAAACAGGTCTCACAGAGCTTTCACATTCATTTCCATGTTTTGGGGTGGGGGCCTCCGTGGCCGAGTGGTTAGAGCATCGCGCTCAAAATCACAAGGCCTCTCACTTCTAGTCGGCGGGGGTTCGAATCTCGCTCGCGCCGATATATGTGAGAAAGTTTGCCAGTTTACTTTCGGAAGGTCGGTGGTCTCTTCCCGGGTACATTGTATCTGGATTCTCTCCTCCACCAATAAAACTGGACGCTACCAGATAACTGAAAAATTGTTGAGTGTGGCTGAAAACAACACACAAACAATCCATGTTGTGAAAATCCTGTTTTGTACCTTTCACTTCTTCCAATTGGTTGAAGTGCCACTTCATGGTATTCAGTGTCCCTTGTATTTCATCTAATAAACCTATTTTAGTCTCCATGATTGTCAATCTTGAATCAATGACATTATTCTTGAGTTCGATGTTTGATAGTTTAGAATTCATCTGAGTTAATAGCGAATATGGAGATTAGAGAGTGATGTCACCTTCTTCAGATTGCATATCACAGTGCTCAAACACAATAGCCCGCGTCTCCTCAAAGACTTTTGGTAGTTTCTGATACTGGCATGTTGACAGAAACACAGTCATACACGTATACATGAAGCATATAAAGCATATGAAGCAAAACACACTGGGATATTAAAACCGTTTGTAGGTAACGCAATATCGTATTCACAAGAGTTGTTCTCCAAGTGGAAGTGCGTCAGTGATGAATCAAGACCAACAAAACACCTCACACACAAAAAAACTTTCAGTTACCTTTTCAGTAGAACTATAGAGACGCACTTGTAGTGAATTATATACACAGATTATACAAACTTTTTGCAATTGGAATTTTACATATTTAAGTCTTTCTTCTGAGCCCGTTTTACGATCGACTTAACTGGCTCGATGATAAAAGGCAGGGTTCCAGAGACTTGATGTGGCCTTGTCGTAACGACGGTCCCTGTATGTTTTCGTACGTGTTCGAGGTACCTAGAGAAGATGTAGGGATTCTGATTGTAGTGATCGTGTCGGGATGTAAACAGTTAGAATATCGTTCATGTAGACTGGAGATAGATTGTTGAAAGATTGAAAGCTTGAAGAAGGTTCTTATATTTAATTCTGTATTCAACTGGGAAGCAGTGAAGATATATTCGAGTAGGAGTAATATGGTAAGATTTTTTGGAGCGTGCGATTAATCTTGCGGCTGTGTGTTTTGCACCCTGAAGTTTCGTGACGTGTTGAGAATGAACACCATAAATCAATGTAATAATGTAATGTGGATGTATCTAATGAGTTTACTGGAGTTTTGTATGCTTCATCGCTGATGAACGGACAGATGCAGCTAATTCTGCGAATATTCACATATGCTGAGCGGGGAATTGAAAGACGGTGTTTTTCCATGTTAAGGGATTTGTTAAAGAATACGCCTTAATGTTTTACGAAAGATGCATCACTAACAACACAGTCGCCTAATCCAAGATCAAAACTCCTCATATCTTATAGTCTATGTTTTGGTGCGAAGACTATAAGTTCAGTTTTATCTTCATTGATATTGACAAGGTTGACACTAATATAAGTAAGTATATCCAATAGACAACGTGAGGGTCTTTGAGACAGATCAGTCCAATTATCACTAAGTTCTAGATAATATAGATCTGTTTGTCATCGACGTATATATGATACGTCATATTATGACGTCTTCATATTTCCCCTAGGGGTTTGAAGAATGACCAGTAGTCTTAGACCCAGGTACACCGCATTCGAGGGAATAAGCATCAGACAACGATGAAACGACAACACGTTGGTATTTATTTCTAAGACAGGATTTAATCCATTTCATTGTGGATCCGGTAATACCAAACATATTATCCATACGTTGAAATAGGATATTGTGGTCTATGATTGATTGTTTGTTTTACGTTCCGTCGATCATTTTTCACTCATATTGAGACGTCACCAGCTGTAGGTGAAGTACCACAAATTTAGACCTATACTTAGCGCTCAGGGTCGTAGCAGTGAGAGTTCTTTAACGTGCCAACGTCCACCGTAACACTCGACTCCGTTTTTAAGGTCAGATCCGAAAGACCCGTGATTCTCATTTCTAAATGCCGAGCGTTTGGCGAAGGAGCAATCACTACCTATTTTTCGTCTGAGGTTTGACGCGGCCATGGCACGAGCGGTGCTCAAACTCACGATTCCCGGTTACGAAGCGAACGCTCTAACCACTGAGCTACCGCGACCGGCGATATTGTGGTCTATGACATCGTTAACCGCAGAGAGGTCGAACATGACAATAATACCGCAACAGTTGTTATCAAGTGCACATACGATGTCATGGCGAACCTCCATTAGTGCAGTTTCTGTTGAGTGTCCCGTTCTTTACGCAGACTGTAAATTGTCATGCAGTTGATACGTCTCCAAATGAGCGTCAATTAATTTTACTAGAATTTTTTCAAACATCTTCGAAATGAAAAAAAAAAATGATTCGACGCAGGGCGGTAGTGTTTGAAAATTTCTTTGTCTAGCCCTGGCTTTCTCAGTAACGGTAGAACAATTGCCTGCTTAAAGTCACTTGGAACACTAGATTCCAACAGCGACTTGTTTATGATTAAAGTGATGGACGGTAAGAAACTCTCAACACACTGTTTCAAGACGTTGCAGACGCAGATTTCGTAAGGTGTTGACCATCAAATGGAATATCAAAGCAACAAGGATGTAGTTCATCTTTGTTTGAGGCATTACATTTGCAAACTGAAACAAGGATATGGCTTATTTTGCCATGAAAATATTAGCAAAGTTTTTCGATAATTCCTTTCCCTCGAGGATGAGGGAACATTTGGAGACACTGTTCACTACCTGCTTCAGTGAGTAGCGTTGCATACTGTTAAGATATTCATTTCATGCTTGATTGATTACCATGTCGAAGAATGAATGAAATTGCACTAAACGATTAATAGATTTTCCTAAATTTACTCCAAGTGACAAGACTAGATTCCTTGGAAATTTACACAACAGTAAAAAGCTTCGAACACTTAAAAAACAGAAAAAAAAATTATCAGAGAATGTAATGTAAAACTTTGATCTCTTGTTGTAATGTAAAACTTTGATCTCTTGTTGTGGCCCCAACGTACCCCCAAGGGCCATGATTGTTAACAAATTTGAATGTACACTATGTCAGAAAGCTTACAAGTAAATTTGAACTTTTATGGCCCAGTGGTTCTTGAGAAGATTTTTAAAAGACCCCACCCTGTTTTAGCATTTTTGTGATTATCTCCTCTTTGAAGAAAGCATGGTCCTTCATTTGAATATATTGAATCCCCTTTACCCAAGGATGATTTGTACAAAGTTTGATTTTCACAAACATGAATTTGCACCATGTCAAGAAGATTCCACATAAATTTTCTGGCCCAGTGGTTCTTGAGAAGATTTTTAAATGACCCCATCGTATTCTTGCATTTTTGTGATTATCTTCCCTTTGAAGGGGACATGACCCTTAATTTGAACAAACATGAATCCCTTTTACCCAAGGATGATTTTTACCAAATGTGATCGAAATTGGCCTGCTGGCTCTGTAGAGGAAGATTTTTGACATTTGTCAATGTATTTTTGCTTTTTCGGTATTATCTCCCCTTGGAGAAGGGCGTTGTTCTTCATTTGAACCGCCTTGAATACCCTTGAGCAAAGGATGAATTGTGCCAAGTTTAGCTGAAATTAGTTCAGTGGTCCTGGAGAAGATGTGGAAAATGTAACTTCGTAAGATCAGAAAGGTGATTTTTCAAAGTCTCAAATGGTTATATGTTAGTAAGTTTCAACAAGAAGTGGCCTTTATTATTGACTTGCTGCCTGTAATTACGCTTAGAGTTAAAGAATGCTTCTTTTAAACACGTCGTGGATATTATAGAAATACATCATTACTAATGAAAGGCAAAAAACACCTAGTTACGTACGTAAGGAGGTTAAATCGTCGAAATTAGTTTTTTGGTGTACGAAGACACATTTAGTATCGTTATTCTCGAAAAAGTGTCACGGTGTTATATTCTGAATTTGAAATGTGATCCATTAGTGGCATAAGGTGGCAAGGGATAGCTTCGAACAATTATAATGATCAATTTCATGAATCCTATAAAAATACAAAATTAAGAGAGGGAAAACACAGACCCCTGGACATATCAGGGGTGGAATCAGGTGCCTAAGGATAATGTACCCGTAATCAGAACGTTGAAGGTGGCAAGGAGTTTTGAATATGGCCTTAAAAACGGAGGTTTCGTATCGCGACAAGCGTTGCCACGTTAAAGAACCATTGCTACGACCCAGAGAGCTAAGCGTAGGTCTAAATTTGTGGTACTTCACCAATAGCTGGTGATGAAAAATTCTCAAAAGGATTTCAAACAACAATGAAGGGGAGGGCTGAAATGTTTAATAACGACTAGAAATTGTTCATGATGGAGAAGAGCTGGGGTTTTAATTATTACAAGGTAACACTTCATAAGAAATTTCATTTGCGGTCGTTAAGGAGACGGGCCCAAAAAGACACTGACGAAATTCGCTAAATCGGTTTTCAAACTGGCGCACTCTTTCTAAACTACACTATATAAAACTCGTGCCTTCTCTTAATAGCGTTAAAAGTGGTAATTGGTGATACTCAGAATTGCCGTAATATGAAAGTGAAACGAAGTCTTTTAATTAGATATTGCAGCAAAAATTGATGTTATGTGAATATATAATGAGTTTTCAGCGGAATTTTGATTTTATTATATTCAAGATCTACATTTAGCGTGCAAATATATTGACACACGTCATTCATCTATTTTGCAAATAAAACGACTTAGTGGATTATCGGAGATGCGACGAGACGTTAAACTGAAAATGACCTTTTCTATGGAACCGATCAAATACAACGAAAATTGTTTATCATCTCAATGTCATTATTTTTAGAGATATCGTTCTTCACGTGTCCAAAATCAAAACAAGTAGCATGCCCTTGTAGTGTCCCTGAGATCAATTGGAGGGCAGTAACCCAGGCTTTAAATGGTAAAACTGTTCCTCGTGGTATATCAGGCACCACATAGATAATTTCTGTGTTTTATTA
Source organism: Ostrea denselamellosa (assembly GCA_024699665.1). Taxonomy (NCBI): domain Eukaryota; kingdom Metazoa; phylum Mollusca; class Bivalvia; order Ostreida; family Ostreidae; genus Ostrea; species Ostrea denselamellosa. The sequence goes on from JAMZEH010000042.1 coordinate 3,838,048, forward strand.
AACCGAAATTAGAACGTGTTTTTTCATTACAGAGTTCTATAAGCTTGCACCCAAATGGCATGCTTTCAGCGTGTCAAATGATATAGAAACATATGGGATACTAAATTACTTCTATACTCTATATTCTAGATGTATCGCAATATAGTTATAAGGACACCGAAGCTTGGGGCTGAGGACATAAATTTAATGTTTTCAATGTATAGCGAAAGGAGATAGAGCAAATTCGAACTATTTAAATCAAGATAAGTGTTTATTGTTACATAAAGGTGAAAGTGAATTACGTCAAATTCATATGATTGGTAAATGATTAGAAGACGATCTATTCGCAATTTGAAACTTTTTGAGGAGTTATCGGTGATAAATGATTAATTTTATTTCATGTTTTTATTAACAGAATGTTAATGCAATTTTTTGTCAGAGATTTTATGAAAATACAATTTCCTTTTTAAAATATTTTAGTAGAACAAACCATTCCAATACAATTCCAAGTAAAATTCAAGGTGAAAGAAATTAAGCAGAAATCGAAAGTTTGTAAATTCTATGGTGGGTTATTTCTCAAAATGATACCATGATTACAGTAATCATGATCCCACCATTAATTTATTAGAAATGAAATATGTTCGCTAGACATTCAATGCCTTAAAGTTGTATGGTCCAATGTTCATCAGTTGTTTTTTTTTTTTTTTTTGTACAGAGTTATTTTACAGCAGATGAGTTAGTTTTTGAAGTTTGATGATTTCAATTTCTCCACCGTCAACTTCCCTTATCTATGTATGGAAGGGGATTACCGCCATAAATTTAGGTATCCTCCTTGTATTCTTAATTCTAACTTTGATTTTTACTACATGACATTTTTAATTTCATGTTAACGTATAGCATTTCAAATTACGTTCTTAATTCTCAATTTTATTTTGCTACATGACATCCTTAATTCCATGTCACATTGTTATATTTCAATTTTCCATTTGCTTCCGCCTTGTTTTATTCTTACATCTTTGATTATTATATAAATGACATTATTAATTCCATCTCTTGCATTTGTTACATTTCTAACCTAGATTTTACTATTTGACATTCTTAATTGTATCGAGATTCAATCTGTTGTTTCGCTTTCCTTGTTAATCCTATTATAACTTCATTGTAGTCGTCATTTTATGCCTCATTATTACACCAGAGGGCATTGCATTCGCTACAACAACTGCACCCCGAATACGAAACTGAAAGTTCGACGACTTACGGAACCCGTTTCTCAAAAAAGCGTGTATCATTTCCCTATACCAACTTGTAAAATATTTCTACAAATCGTTTTACTTGTAGACTTACAGATATTAATTCAGTGTGTTATGTTTTTTATTTTTATACAAAATGAACTTTATATCAATCACCTCTGGGACCAGGGACATTAATGATGAAAAACAACCTCCAAAAAGATGGTAAAGAGCTAATTCGAAAGTGAAAAAGAAGGAAGATGCATGTAAACATGTACGGACCCCCCCCCCCCCCCCCCCCCGAAATTCTAAAGACTAAGTACTTATGCCAACCCATCAGCAGACTACTTAATATGTCGTCTAGATTAAATCCCTGCCTTTCTGTGTAACGCATCTTTTAAAACCGATACTCAGGTTCAGCCCCTGATTTAGCTCGGACTAAGCTTACCACTGGTCGTATACTTTTTTTGAGAAACAGACCGCCAAGAAAACTGAGTACCCAGGAGACCTCAGTCACAATATTTGTTTACGAGTTCTCCTAGAGAAGTCCACTTTGCAACCCAAGTGTCCGATTCGCTTATTCTAATGAAAGTAAGCGAATCTGTTAATTGGTTTGCGAAGGTAGGAAAAGTCGTAGCCGGGTACTACGTCTCCATGAGAAGTACCCTATCTACATTAGAGCACGAGTTTATCTAAAGAGAAGCTTTGTCCTTAGTAAACATTCTGGGTACGAGTTCTCCAAAGGTCGTTAAACTTTCAGTTTCGTATCTAGGGAGCTGTTATTGTAGCAAAAGCAATGCCCCCTGGCGTAATAATGATTATCTATTGTTTAACGTCCCGCTCGAGAATTTTTTACTCACATGGAGACGTCACCATTGCCGGTGAAGGGCTGCAAATTTAGGCCTATGCTCGGCGCTTAGGGCCTATGAGCAGGGAGGGATCTTTATCCTGCCACACCAGCTGTGACACGGGGCCTCGGTTTTTGCGGTCTCATCCGAAGGAACGCCCCATTTAGTCGCCTCTTATGACAAGCAAGGGGTACTGAGGATCAATTCTAACCACCTGGATCCCCACGGGGCGCGCAATAATGATGCATAAAATGACGAATGCAATGAAGCATAATGGGATTAACAAGGAAAGCGGAATCACAGATTGAGTATCGATAAAAATTAAGAATGTCAGATTGTAAAATCTTAAATTAGAATTAAGATGTAATGAATGCAGAATGCAATAAGATGAGATGAAATCAGGACTATCATATATTATTTTAAAATAAATATATGTAAGAATGATGCAAAACGAAAGCAAATAGAAAATTGAAATATTGATATGACATGGAATTAACAAAATTGCAAAATAAAAATTAGAATTAAGAATGGAAATGTTTTAAGGTAACATTAAATTAGAAATGTAGTAAAATAAAAGTTAGAATTAAGAATACAAGAAGGGTGCATAGAAATAAAGCGGCAATTCCCTTCCATATCTATGTAGCAATATTCCATTATCACCTGCATATGTTGCTTATATCTCCCAACTGATTCGATATGCAAGAACTTGTTCTGCATATGATCAGTTTTTAAATCGAGTCAGGCTGCTGACAAACAAGTAGATGTTACAGGGATTTGTACAGTCTCGCCTAAAGTCGGTATTTCGCAAACTGCTTGGTCGTTATAACGATCTAGTTTGCCAGTACAACCTCCCATTAGGTCAAATGCTGTCTAATGTGTTTCATACCATTTGTTAGGCCGTTTTTGGCACACTGGTTCTGACTGCGTATTATACCATTTACCTGATGAAGATATAGGGCTCACGGCGGATGTGACTGGTCGACAGCTACATGGTAACTTTGGAGATGAAAATAAATTAGTGTATGTTACATACATACGTACATACATAATTACACGTTTTCTACACGGATAAAACTGAAAAACAAAACAAATCTGTTTTTAATTTTCAGGGCCAAAAAAAAAAAAAAAAATCAAAGATACACGGATTTAAATTTTCCAATGTTGGGTAATATTTTAAAAGCTCTAATATATAATTTCATAACTGTGAACTGTAAATTGTAAAAATATCTTTTTAAAAAATGTTGTGCTTTTGCCGTCAGGATGTATAATGAATTACTTTGACTTGATCCGGTAGATATACTGCTAATTACGTGAACATACTGAAAATGGCTAAGTAATCAGGAATTTTCGAAGACAATAATGACAGTTTTTTTTATACAAAATAGTCGGATAGAGGCACCAACCTATTAGTAAGATGCTCCATCATTTCCATTACAGGGGTATAAAAAATTTTGTTTAAAATCCTTCCGATGGGATCCGGGTTAGAATAAGTCCTCAGTCCTCCTTGCTTGTCGTAAGAGGTGACTAAATGGGCAGTCCTTTGGATGAGACCACAAAAACCGAGGTCCCGTGTCACAGCAGTTGTGGCACGATAAAGATCCCTCCCTGCTCCAAGGCCGTAAGCGCCAAGCATAGGCCTAAATTTTGCAGCCCTTTAACGGTAATGGTGACGTCTCCATATGAGTGAAAGATTTTAAGCAGGGACGTTAAACATTAATTTGCAACCAGTGTACTTAGAATCTCTCTAGCACATTGCTTTTGAAGTTTGCATAATTTGTTCAGACCGTCCTTGTTTTTCATATTGCTCACTTGAGCCTGCTGTTCAAGTGAGCTAAAAAAAAAAAGCAGGATTGTTTCATAGGTCTCCGAATAAATTTCAAATCAAATTTATAGTGTTATATTTAAAACAAGATTTTGGTGCTAAAATCCATGTCATTATTTGTACTATTTAGCATTTCTTTACAATTTTGTATATACTTTGAAGAAAGTTTGATTGTTTTGTTTTTTTGTTTTTTTTTGTTTTTTTTTTTTTTTGGGGGGGGGGTTGTTTTTTGTTTGTTTTTGGTTGGGTTTTTTTCGTTTTTTTTTCTTTTTTTTTTTTTTTTTGATATGTTACACGCACGTTTAATTTTTTTTTGTAGAGTTTACGACTCCGTTCAAATATTCTTTGATCTTTTAAAATTATACCTGTCTTTTCATACATTTTCTACATCAACAGCCACTTTTTTGGAGAAAATAATCCGAACAATAGTTTCTTCCACTTGAAATTTAACGGGAGTTTGAGTTTTGTTAAGGGTATATTTCTAACCTCTCTTGCTTTACAGTATCGTAGCATCGATTCAATGTGCTTAGCGCATTGTTGCAAACGTTTTCCGACATTCTTGATTTGATACCTCGATCTGTTAAAAATTTTACGATTCATTTCTTATTGTAATTTTGAGACGACATATTGAGTAAAATTTTATATATGTATTTATATAAACTATATACAGTGAGCGAACACAGCATAATTTTCTTGAACATGTACAGTAATTCAACACACGTATAAAGACAAATGAACAAAAATAATGAGACACAAATCAATGAAGGCCGTACATTGCTACAGTACGTGTTGCAATTTTCCAACACATCATTTTCAGCTTTCTTCGTGTATATTTACCACTTACGGAGCACTTTATTGAAATTAACATCTCTTTGATTGCATCGGCAATCCTGTAGTTATGATTAACGAGTCTTTCAAATCTTTCTTTAATGCCGATGATCGTTGTCTCCAACACAAATAAGTAGATTTCTCTCTCTTCGCGCCAGTTTTGATCTCTCTCCGTTCCGCGTTTTAGCAACACCTCATTCTGAAATTGAATGTGATATATGAAAAACACGACAAAATTCGCATATAGGTTCACGCAAATTGAATATATAATATGATTGATTGATTGTATACTGTTTCGCGTTCCGCTTGATAATTTTTCACTCATACAAAGACGCCACCATTGTCGATGAAGGGCTGCAAAATTTAGGCCTATGCTTCGTGCTTATGGCCTTTAAGCAGGGGGGATCTTTATCGTTCCACACCTTCTGTGACACGGGGCCTCGGTTTTTGTGGTCTCATTCGAAGGATCGCCCCATTTAGTCGCCTCTTAAGACAAGCAAGGGGTACTGAGGACCTATTCTAATCCGTGTTCCGTGTGATTAACATATTTGATATGTATTTTCATAGCTATATTTCATTTTGCGTTTAATGAGCTTGTAATGTTAAATCAAAGACTTTTTTTTTTTTATCAAAAAACCCAGTGTATTTCATCGACTGCCTCTATTCACACGTCCTGCTTATATCAACTCCCCATTGGAACAGCCGATCTCGATGAATTAAAAAAACGTAACATTTAAAAATCAATTTCTTTATAACTTCTCCATCAAATGTAGTTGGCCACACTGCAGGTTTCAAATGAAATCTTGCAAACGGAAAAAAAAGTCTGGAAAACCAATGGGGCAGACAGACAGATGAACGGACTGAGAGACAGAGAAGAAAGCTTTAGTCCTCTTCGGTTTTACTAAGCAGCAGGGGCTGGTAAGAGTGTCGCTGCTGAACCTCTTGTTTTTTTTTTAGTATAAACAAACCAAGTGACAAATATTATCATACCACTTTCTAACGCTCTCCTTATATATGAAGACTAATGCTTGAATTAACTGTTGTCTGCAGTTGTCTTGTCAAAGACTAATGTTTGCAGCTGCAATAATTATGCTTCCTCAATCTTTATATAATGTTTGAAGCAATCACATTTTCGTGTCTTCAGTCATTATATAGCTGTCCCTTGAAAAGGTTAATGTTTAAAACGGGTTTTCGCATAGGGACATGTATTTTATTTATTCCAATAACATTCTCACGTGAGCAACATGAAGTCTAAAGTATTTGACACTTTCATCATGTTTTTCTATTTCTGTGCAGCTAATGTTCTGAATTATATTTAACAAAGACATTACATATAGCACAACGGTGGATGGAGTACCTGATGCTGTGCTGCATTTTCCCGACAATTGGGATGGTTTTTTTTTTACTTCTATCTGATAATTAGTGTGTATTCATTCATGACACAGCCCATAGGAAAGTAATAAAAGGACTTTACATGGTTTAATTAAAACAACCAGTTTCCATCAATTGATTGATGTCGAAAACGAAACCGGAATTTACAAAAGCCGAGCAATATCAAAGGGGGGAAAATCACGTAAATATTTCGCTATTACAAACTAAATTTTTTTAAAGAAATAACGAATTAATTATTTTGAAAATATGACAAACTATCTAGACATTGCAATTACTGTTTTATTTTCTAGTCTTGTATCCAAAGAATACTTGCTTTCATATTTGCCGTAATATTTGCTTTTGGAAACCAACAGATAATTGGTAGGATGTTTGCGTGTGTATGTATATTAACTAATCGATAAGCGGAAAGGCGATGATTGCGTATCACCTCTCATGTCCGGTCTCCATTTTTATCTGCTTTTTTTTCAAATTACATTTACAGTGCATATTAAAATCTATTCCACCCACTGAACTATTTATGTTTTTGTCTCCTTTGCATTTTAGCTCACTTGAGAAAATGGTCAAGTGAGGTTTTCTGATCAAAATAAGTCCATTATCTGTCGTCATTATTCTCAGCAGCAGCAGGACCAGGAGTAATGAAATTATTTATTTGTTTGGTTTTTACGTCCCGTCCCGTCAAAAATTTGCTACTCATACTGAGACGTCACCAGCTGCAGTATTACAAATTTATACCTATGCTTAGCGATAAGGGCGATAACAGTGAGAGTTCTTTAACGTGCCAACGCTTATCGCGACACGAGACCTCCGTTTTTAAGGTCATATCACTTCTGATTCTCACTTCTAAATGCTGAGAGTTTGGCAAAGAAGCATTCACTACCTATTTTTACGTCTTAGGTTTGACACAGCCAAGGCACGAGCCGGGCTCGATTGATTGATTGATTATATATTGTTTAACGTCCCGCTCGAGAATTTTTCACTCATATGGAGACGTTACCATTGCCGGTGAAAGGCTGCAAATTTAGGCCTATGCTCGGCGCTCATGGCCTTTGAACAGGGAGGGGTCTTATCGTGCCACCCCTGCTGTGAAACGGGACCTCGGTTTTTGCGATCTCATCCGAAGGATCGCCTCATTTAGTCGCCTCTTACGACACGCAAGGGGTACTGATGACCTATTCTAACCTGGGTCTTCACGGGATCGAACTCACAACCTCCCGGTTACGCAGCGAACGCTTTAATCTCTGAGATACCGCGAGCGGTTATTAATGAAATTGACATGTGGGTGTCTTCAGATGGTTTTATATGGGGAGAAATTTGAGAATCTTCAAGGTGATGAGTAGTATGCTGTCTTCCTCCGAAATTTTGTTTGAATCATAGTCTCGGGAGGTACATATAGGTTGAAGTCTCAATAGGGATCAAGATTTTACGTGAATGAAATAACAATCTTCTAATGAAGGAATACATATTATCATGAGTAGTCACATTGTTGGATTGATTGCTTGCTTGTTTGTTTTACGTCCCGTCGAGAATTTTTCACTCATATTGAGACGTCACCAGTTGTAGGTAAAGTACCACAAATTTAGACCTATGCTTAGCGCTCAGAGCCGTAGCATTGAGGGTTCTTTAACGTGTCAACGCCTACTGTGACACGGGACCTTCGTTTTTAAGGTCATATCCGAAAGACCCGTGATTCTCACTTCTAAATGCCGAGCGTTTGGCGAAGGAGCAATCACTACCTATTTTTCGTCTTAGGTTTGACGCGGCCATGACACGAGCGGCGCTCGAACTCACGACCACCAGGTTACGAAGCGAACGCTCTAACCACTGAGCTACCGCGACCGGTAAAAATATGTTGGAAGACCTGATCACCAATACATACTGATATTAAAAAAATAGCCGGTTGTTACATACTCTGAAGCTGCTGTTGCTTTTAGCGGATTTATTGAATTCGCCCCATACATGTTGGATAAGGTTTAAATTTTGTGATTTAGATTGCCAAAGAGGAACCTGGATATTGCGTCTTTTGCAGAACATCACGTGTTAGACGAGCAGTGTGGTGTCTGGCGTTGTCATGTTAGAATATATCATAGGAACCACGTGTGGCTGTATGATTTTATCAATATACCGTTGAGCCGTCAAATTACCGTGTATAATGTGAACAAATGCTGTCATCTCTGTACATAGGATATTGGTGCCCACATCATAACACTGTCCCCTCCAAACCAGTCAGCACACTGAATACAATTTTGCACAAATTTTCATTTTAGCGCCTATAGTCCAAGTTACAGAAACCGATTTTAGGTTTGTATGAAAATATGTTTTCATTATCCTCACATTGTATAGACTATCCAGTAAATAAGAGCGTTAAATGTAACAAGGGAGTAATCGGGCGATTCACCCTACACCAAAAACAAAACAAAAACAAAAAAACCGAGTACGAAAAAACGTTTTTGAAAAGATTTAGCGAAAAATTACTACAATCCTTTTCTCTATTTAACAGTATAGCTTGTAAAATGGTAATACGATGTTTTAGTTAAATATTTTTATCTGGTAATTCTTTTTGTAGAATGGTACATAGCGTAGAGGTAGGGACAGATTGCATACATTGCATTAATATGAAATATCCTAATGGTATTTATGCATGTATACAAGCGAGGAATAGTAGAAAAAATATATAAATTCCTTCAATTTATTGACAACTCATAAACTACCAACTTCAGTGAGTCACATAGTGAGAAATCCCACGGTGATACTTTGTTTTTAAATTGAGAAAAGTGAGGGTAGGTTATATAAAACTAGGTGAACACAAAAATTGCCTGCGTTTTATTTTCTCAGTTATAATAACAAACACGCCACGTGGACGATGCTATGGAAGATTTTATGCAACATTTTGACAGTATTGTACATGTCGTAGAGGACAATGATGAGTAACTTTATTTCAATAAATAATATGCTTTGTACAAGTAGGATATGTAACATATTTTATGATAACGGCTAAGCTTTATGCCCTAATATTTGTCGGTAACATATTTTCCTTAGATATTATACAAATACACCTATTTTTACAGATTTTCGTAAAATTTTCTGCAAATTTGTTTCTTTTGCCATTCTATTTGTAAGTAAGGATTTCTTTTGGGGAGGGATCTGTAGAAAACTGGATATAGTACGGAGTTCTGTGATTGCAAACTAGATATCTTTAAGGAGTTTTTAGCTCACCTAATGTGAAAGCTCAAGTGAGCTTTTCTGATCACCCGTCGTCCGTCTGCCCGTCAATCTGTGTGTCTGTAAACTTTTCACATTTTCGACTTCTTAAGAACCACTGGGACAATCTTCAACCAGGCGTAACACAAATCATCCTTTGGTCAATGGAATTCAATTTTGTTTAAATAAAGGGCAACGCCCTTCTCCAATGGGAGATAATAGCGAGAAAGCAAAAATACATTGACAAATTTTTTAAATCTTCTCCAGAACCAGCAGCAATTTCAATATAATTTGGTACAAATCACCCTTGGGTGAAGGATGTTCAAGTATGTTCAAATGAATGGTCATACCTCCTTTAAAGGGGAGATAATCACAAAAATGCAAAAATAGGGTTGGGTCATTTAAGAATATTCTGAAGTACCACAGGCCAGAAAAGTTCAAATTTACAAGGCAGTTTCCTCATATAATGCAGATTCAAGTTTATTAAAACCATGGCTCCCGGGTATACAATGGAGCCACAATAGGGGATCAAAGGTTTGCATGCTAAAATATAGGAAGAAATCTTCTCACAACCACTGAGCCAGAAAAGTTCAAATTTACATGGCAGCCTTCTGACATAGTGCAGGTTCAAGTTTGTTAAAATCATAGCCCTCGGGGTTAGAGTGGGACCACGATAGGAAATCAAAGTTCGTACATGCGAATATATAAGGAAAAATTTAAATACGGGCCAAGGTGACTCAGGTGAGCGATGTGGCCCTTGGGTCGCTTGTACTAATCAGGAAAGATGAGACGCAGGTTTTGTTTTTATTTGCATGGGATGATATATCGGTAAATCTCGCCAATCTTTAAACAATGAATTATGAAGAAACTATAATAATCAATTTAAAAATGTATATATATGCTGGTCAGCACATAATACTGAGGTGACCTTTAAAGCCCATGAGCCTCTTGTTATTTTATCAGTTGAATGAAGATTACCGGGGTGAGTAAACGATACTCAGCCATGATTCACACTATAGGGCGATTTATATTTTACAAAACTATTTTAAGCATTTTTGTCAGTTTGCAATGATAATAATCTGATGTACATGCAATGACTTGTAATTTGAAATTATGAAAATTGAAATGAGGTATTCAAAATCTAACTTTTTATTTAAATGTATGTGACATATGTAACGCGCCCTCTGTAGAGAATCAAACAAGCAACCAAGGGGGACAAGGGATCAGATTAATTAAAAATTGTAACCTTTGTTTAATATCGTCATATCGCACTAGTTTATGAAAGTTACATTTTCATAGGTTTTCATAGACAGTTTTGAAAGTGAATTGCATCATCCTGTCAGGAGAGAGAGAGAGAGAGAGAGAGAGAGAGAGAGAAATTGGATGAAATAGATATAAAAGTGACCCTACCATAAAATCCATCCAAGGCCGTGAGTATTTTTCTATCTGTAGTGTACCATACGAGGGACACATTTTAAGTTCGTAAAATAAGCCTATAACTTTTTAACGCGATTATGAAGTTGCACGATTTTTTACACAGAACTTGCGTAATCATTCCACTCTCGAACGGTATCACGGTATGCGGCGCACGAGGTCCACGTGCGTGCTGCGCTGGGTATTTTCAACACGTGGTTTTATACACTATAGTAAAATATAGCGTTCAATATGGATGGAAAAATCTCAGAACAGAGGATATATTGTAAGATTCGAGCACACCTCGAGTTTCCGTCAACGAAAATTCATGCTGATTTGCAAAAGGTTTATGGGAGTGGTGCTTTAAAATATGCTACAGTTTGCAAGTGAGTACGTCGGGAGTCAATTGAAAATGACCCTCGAGTGGGTAGGCTGGTTTGCGTTTTGACGGAAAAGAACGTTGCTACTGTGAAAACGTTAATTGAGGAAGACGCACGTTATACCGTTATACCGTGCAAGAGATAGAAGAATTAAGTGACATTCATTCGTCAAGTGTTTTGAAGATCTTGCGTGAACGACTTGGGCTACGTAATATATGCGCGCGCTGGGTGCCCCATTTGCTCACTGACGAACAGAAACAAAGTCGGGTCAGACTTGCATCGCAAGTTATAAAAACTATGATAAATGTAACCCACGTCGTTTGGAAGAGATAGTTACAGGTGATGAAACCTGGATCTATCATTTTCAACCCGATTCTAAGGCTAAAAATAAGATTTGGGTTTCATCTGAGGGCGACAGACCTGTCATTGCGTGCTGTTGCAAAACATCAAATCGTATGTTGTATGCGATATTCTTTGATTCGAAAGGTCCAGTCCTTCAAATTCCAGTCCCGAAAGGTAGTTCTGTCACTGGAAAGTTTTACAGAGAAAGTGTTCTTACTCAACTTATTGATTTCTATCATAAATGCATACGGCGCAGCGGTGTCCGCGGCATCAAATTACTCCATGATAACGCACCGGCTCATAAATCCGCTACGGTACAGGAATATCTGAAAGAATCTGGGCTCGATATCTTAGGTCATCCCCCATACAGTCCTGAACTGTCCCCCTGTGACTTTTGGTTGTTCCCAAGACTAACGGAAATGCTGGCAGGGCACTGTTTTTAATCCCGTTGTCGTATAGGCAGTGCGGTCTACCAATGTCTGCAACATATACCTAAAGAGGAGTACCGTGCGGCGTTCCGGAAATGGGTAGATCGGTGTAAAATGTGTGTTGAGACGGACGGGGCATATTTCGAAGGTCTTAGATAAATAAAATTTTGATATTTCAAGCGGTTTTTAAAAGACCGCCCTACTCTACGAACTTAAAAAGTGTCCCTCGTACTACGTCGAGAGTCAACTTTGTGTTTTCTGGAATAGAAGCTCGTTTCGCCATAGTTAAGTAAATTAGATGGCTATCTCAGTCATTTTGACGCTCATTAACGAACATAAAAAGCATTTGTTGCATGGTCCTGTTAAACCCCTTAATGATGCCATTCGATTAAGGTCGATGGGGCATTGTACGAGTTATCAATCTCTAATGGCCGACACAGTTTTATTCCGCACGATGACTTTTTTGGGTATGAATACGTTTTATTTCTTTGTTTTCATGTTTCTATGTCGTTTCTCGTTTATTCGAGAATTATTTACCCATAAAGAGATATCACCCGTACATGACATTCTGGGATCTAACAGGGTTCCTACCATGACCTCTATTTTTAAGGTCATGTTCGTTGACAGTTTGGTATTTTTATCATGTTAAAAGTTTTTGGATAAATTCTGGCTCGTAAGAAACAAACAAGTAAGCTAATAAAGGTGCACAATTCGTACCCATGGAAATTCCACAGACTTTTGGAAGACCTGATCATCAAAGACTACGAATGTACTGTCAACGAGGAACTCCAGCATCGTTTCAGCGTACTAGTGCGTAAAATCAAAGTGGTGTTTAACAAAGTAATTCTTTTAATGATATGAATATTTGCTTTTTCCATTTTCACTGAAGAAGCAACTTTCTATGATTGATTATATATTGTTTAACGTCCCGCTCGAGAATCTTTCACGCATATGTAGACGTCACCATTGCCGGTGAAGGGCTGCAAAATTATGCTCGGCACTTGTGGCCTGTGAGCAGGGAGGGATCTTTAACGTGCCACACCTGCCGTGACATAATACCTCGGGTTTTTTCGGTCTCATCCGAAGGACCTCCCCATTTAGTCGCCTCGGTCGAGTCTTTAATTCACTGTACAATACTTTAACTTGTATAACTCTTCAATAAATTAAGGAAGTAAAGTGACTGTTTTTTACCGTATATCTATTGAGCGATTCATTGGAACTTATAAATGACACCACTTTTTCAATGGGAGGATGGTTGAGGAACATGCCTCACGTTACAAGTAGCAATAGCTCGTTTTGTAACAAATATATATCAGTTCCACCTAAATTTCCAACGGGGCCTGCACAAATTTCAGAATAGCTTGCAAAGTTCACGACCTCTTTCTTTGCAGATCAAATAATCAGGACAGAAGCTTATACAGGTTCGGTTCGATATCTAATATTTACTTCTGAATCGTCACATTCATTGTTTTGATATATCCGAGCATTTTCTTCAACTTGATTGATTTTATCTGTAGGATGCAACACAGAATACAACCAACTATTCTGCCAACGATTACGCGAGAGAATATAAGGTCCTCCGCTCATTCCACTACAAGTAACAGTGATGTTCTGATGGACATCTCACATTGTTTTGGACTATATTGCCACATGTCATCTCAAGAGTTGTGTGGTATTACAATATCTTTATACACAACCCGGATGTGATATAGGATCCGGTTACAAAAGGATGTCAACATTCCTGTAGAAATACCCACCACAACTTCACCTTCAGACAGAGAAGCTCCAAAATACTAGGAATATCCCCAATTTACAACTGCAACATTAATCAAATACAATATCACTTATCCAGAGTAACCAACTAGATAATCATTGTATTCTACCTCAGCAAAAAATTGATCTAGACCTCGAGATTTCGTACACCATGACCTTTGAATTAACCTTGAAAACCTACAGAAACTTAAATTACATGTCTTGACTGTCAATATTGATATGTAACATAACTCTTTGAGAAGTGAAATTTGTGTTGATGAACTGAATGAAAAATGTCCAGTTCTTTGTCAGTCTAATTTTAAAATTATTTAAGGAACAATAAAAGTCACTTAATGGAAACACGGATAATCTGTATAAGCGGTTGATATTATTATGCAGAATTTACACATGCTTGCATAATTTTTATAACATCTTCTTAGTATAACAAATTCCATTTATTTTTTTATCATATTACTCGTATTTTAAAACTTAACTTATGTAAACTTGAAAATTTAACATATTGAAAGAGAGAGAGAGAGAGAGTGTGTGTGTGTGTGTGTGTGTGTGTGTGTGTGTGTGTGTGTGTGTGTTTAAGTTAAAAATTCAGTACTTAGAAATATGAAGGGTGTTCGGGTAGCACAGAGGTAGTCCACTGCTGTGACCCGAGAGCGATCCCCGTGATAGGCAGTGGCTGAATGTGAGAGGGCATAGTGATCACCCCCTCGGACACGTGAGTTTCTTCCGGGTACTCCGGTTTCCTCCCACATAATGACCCCTTAGCGCAAACATCCATGCGTCAAAGAACCCCACTGTGTGTGTGTGTGTGTGTGTGTGTTTATACAATATATGTACCGAATAAAAATTTATCTTGTTTAAATCTAAAATTGAAACAGCATCTCCTTGTATTATAAACGGAACTCTTTTTAACTACTAGTACCCATGTCCAACACTTGTATTTTCACGTTTAATTAAGCGTCGGATTCTGCGTAATAACGCGAGTACGTAGCAAGTGTGGACAGGACACTCCATCATCAAGTTAATGATATGATGATGAAGTCAGTAGCCTTTAATAGGTCTGGGTCTGGAGAACTGTCGGTTAGATTTGTAAATTGTTTTTATCGTATTTATCAGATCTTTACGTTTCTCTACTTCATTATAGTTCATAAACCATTTCTACGTTAAAAAGTTGTCACTTCAGTGTCTTGAGATCTTACTCTCGGTCCTCGCAATTACTTGTGCTCCTCATTATCTAGCACTCTCATCTGAGAAGCAAAGGTTTATAACAGACAGCGCATACTTTAGAGTGTCCATTGTTGTAACGTTATGGCGATTCGAAGAGCCGGACGCGTATAGGGTGTAGACAGTTGAGAGGCAAAAATTCATTAAGACATTTTACGATAGGGAATGTAAAGCTAATTTCTTCATCGTCTTTATTTTAACAAGGACAGGATAAGACGCCATTCTTTAGATCACCCACATTAGAAACTGATATATCGTGATTTGCAGAATTTCTTTTTTATTGTTGGATTGCGTTAATTTTTACCAAAGGGAATGTCTGATAAATGCTTGTACTGTAGATTAAAAGGTTTACTTTAAGGAAATTATATTTGTATTCTTCATCAAATGGCAGCATAATCAATAATTTCATTGAAATCAAAACAGCCTTACACAAGGAAATTGATTTCTTGGACGAAAGCAATAATATAAGACACAAATAACGTAGGAAATCTTTTTTATTAAATTTGGATAGGGTGTCATTTTAATTACCGTAGAATAAGTAGCTTGGTCTTTTAATTCTATGGTTTACGTAGAATTTAGTGTTGAATTTATTACATGTCAGACATTTCTCAATGCCATTGATCTGATTCCTTTAATCATTAGAAGAGCACGATGAATGTGGAACGTGCGTCACGAGCATTGCAGCGCGTTCTCACAACTGTTATTCTGTCATCTTAACGGGATAAGCTTGATATCCTTTTAGTGACATTTTTTTATTTAGTTTTTATAGATTTGTCAATCATTGTTCAAAAGGGGCAAGGATTGCCCGAATCGTATGCATTAGGACGAAAACGAGTTTTTTTTTGTTTTTTTTTTTGGTTATTGTGGGGGTTTTTTTGGGGGGGGGGGGTGTTGTTTTGTTTTTGTTTTTTGATTTTGTTTTTTGTTTTTGTTTTTTTTAAGTCTATTCCAAGGGAGTTAATTCCCACCCACAAATTTGGTAGCAAGTACAATTGGATGCAGAAATAAAATAGTAAAATAGGGTGTGGGTATTCAAGTTTTAATATATAGTCTGGGAGATTTGATTTTTATGAAATATTGAAGGGAATGCTGATTCCTCAGCCTTGGCAATCATTTATACCATGCAAAATTCGTTTCAATTCTCGAGACTAAATTTTACATCTTCATTTCATCATTTATAGAATGCTCTGAACAACGCAAAGTTACCAAATTGTCATTTCAGAAGTCATTTACAGAATGCTGTCAGCAAATTAAGGAAAATTAAGGAAAGTTATGTGATTATTAATAGATTTTATACACGGTGTATTCCGTTAGATTTTCGAGTTTCCTGTATATCATTACACCCGAAAATATTGCAACCCTAGTAAATGTGATTCTACTTTGGTTATATGCGGAGTGTTTTATTTTTAGAAGCCAGCTGTGAAAAGTACATGTACAGATTTACCTCTTTTACCCGTGTCTTTTCACTTAGATAATGTACTCATTAACCACTTCATAATTCATAATGAACCCATCAGAGCGTTTGACCTCAAAGGCTTTGATTGTGTAAGTTTGTAGTTATGATCCATAACAATAACAGACATTTTTAATCCTTTATCAGCTTCAAATTATATCGTTTACCGTATGAGTCAATGTTTCTGTATTCCTCAATAAGCAATACGATTGCTGCTTGATATATGATGAAGGTAAGGCTGATTGTTCTATAACACAATTTATGCATAGCAATACAATAACGGGATTTGTGTATTTCATATTAAGCCTTGGAGATCGTAAATATATCTTAGCTGCTTGGTTTAATATCAATTTACAGACCCACATGTATGGCGAGTAAAGCATTGTAACAAGTATATTCAATAATCTTGTGACGCCATTTCAAAACACGATTTATATTGGATATATTGTGAAACATAATTCAGACTTTGGTAAACGACTTGGGGAAATCTTATGATTTACAATCGATAAGCTGTACGAATGCGGGCTTTTTTTGTTATTTATATTTACAAGTGTTTGATAATTGCACAGCGCACTATATATTGGGAAGACTTTACGTGTGATCGTATTCTTGTTGTTATTGATAAGAAGATTAATGTCCAGTGTAAAAAAAAGTTACCATGATCGTTATGCCAAGGATCACGTGGTTTAAATAAACGACCACTACATTGAAGATCCTTGAATATTAAACAGATAAGTCGTGTTCTATAGAGGAAAATAAAACAAATCTATATATTCCTATGTACACATTTAATGCTGATCTATCCTGGTCTTAGGATAATTATGATTAGCAACCAAGGGTTGAAAGTAAATACTTTGTACAAGTAGTTATATAAAAATTTAGTGAAAGATATTTGAACATGATGCACACACACACACACACACACACACACACACACACACACACACACACATATATATATATATATATATATATATATATATATATATATATATATATATACAATGCATGTGAGATTTAGAATAAATCGTATTAAATCAAATTTTGGGAAATGTTTCAAGATACAATAAGGAATTCTGATTTAAAAATACTGAATAAATTTATCATAAAAAATAATGTTTTTACATGTAGTATACACCAATATATAAAGTTGTTTTTGTATCCATTTGTTTTGAATTTTGATATAACGTACGTTAAAAAATTTCTCAGATTGTACACATGATCCCGTGTATTTGGGAGGAATCAGTGAAGCCGATGGGACGGACTTTTTTATTTCTTTGAAAAGTTTTATCCAGATAATCCGACGTGTATCAGAGATGTTTCAAGGGCTCTCTGAGAAGAGCTCTGTGTGCCTATGATTTTTGCGGTCTCATCTAAATGACCGCCCCATTTAGTCGCCTCGTAGGACAAACAAGGAGTACAGGGAACCTTTTCTAACCCGGATCACCCCGGGATGATATGGAACGTTCATTGTTTGAGCTGGAAACTCTCTGTGATGTCTGAGTTAATAGTTTCTCAAGATTAGAATATCAGCATCCGGGTGTTTTGGGAGAACTTTTTCCAGACTTCCATAGATATGGGATACCATCACAGCCTTCAATGCATCTGCTGTTGGTACATGTATGTAGCACCAAGGAATATAACACCTTGGTGGAGAAGATGCGATCAATTGTGTTATGGTCTATTTTTCAAGGTCACAATTTTCACTCCAAGTTTGAATAAACTTTAATATATACAATGTAAGGGCTTTCTCTTGTAAAATTTACATTTCTCATGTGGTTCTTTGAATTACGTTTAAATACCCAACCTTATTTTCTCCATATTGCAATTTCCTCCCCAAAGTAAGGGACGTGGTACTTCACTTGAACAATCATAAATATCTAAAGTGTTTACCCACGTATACTTGATAACAATGGGTAAGTGATTCTCAATATGCCGATCATGTAAAATGAAAATATTTTCATGAGCAAGAGTTCACGCGAGCCTTTACGGTACAGGCGAGCTAATCAAATATGTCTTAGTTTAGACTTCTATTTATTCTGATAGTGTGTATGTATGCATAATCATTGTAACATTTCGTTTCAGAAACACAGAGACATATTTGATGATGATGTCATTTTATCGTCTGCATATGGAAACTGCAGCAAGTGTTTGGTTGGAAAATTGAAAAACCCGGCAAATTATCAATGCAGGACTTGTAAAAAGGTATTTTGTGCCGATTGCACTCGCCGACATGTGATACGGAAGATATGTGGGGATTGCGATATTGAAAATATTAAAAGTCATCTTCGCATCACGTCCGTTGAAGAATTCGAAAGTGACTGCTTGCAGATGGACCTTTATATCACACATCTTAATCCCAGGAAAAAGAACAACGATTCTGTGGCAAGAAAAAAAGGAAAGGATTCATTGGTCTCTGTAAAAAAGCCTGAAATTTTGCGACGAACAGAAACCCTACTGAAGATATCTCCCTTGACTACACCTCGTTTGCTCCTGATGGAAAAAATGTCCCCTCGCCCTGGGTATAAAATACAGAACACTCCTAGGTCAGATAATTCAGGGATCATTATAAACTCTGCGGTGAGAGATTTTCAGAGATTTCAAGCTACCCAAGAGGTACAACTTCAACATGTGCATCTTGAGTTCAAGAATCGCTTCTCTTGCATTGTTGAACGACAGGAAAAAGTGGGTCCTTTAGGGAATTTAGCTTGTACAGAAAGGAACTGCTTGCTCATTCTTGACAAAGCCAATGACAAACTCAAATTATTTGACGAGGAATTTATGTGCCAAATAAGCATGTCTGTTCCAAAAGGATGCTGGTGCATGACAATAACGAAAAATAATACTATTGCCATAACACATAAGAACAAAATAAAGCTGTATCAGCTCGGTCGTAGAGAGACCCATTGGTATGAAAAACCAAGGAAACCGTATATTGAAAAAATCGAAATGGACATAATCCTCCGTGGAATGTGTTACGGGATAGCGTTTTGTGTTAGAACCAATTATTTCTTTGTATCCTGTGACGTGTTCTTTTCTGACCCCTCAATGCATATGATTTCCGAGGACGGTATTACACAGAAAATAGTACGATGGTCATCTCGTTTACAGGGTGGGAATCCTTTTACGGAACACTTCGCTCTGGACGAGACTAAGAACTGCTTGTATTTGTCGGACTATAGAGGAAAGCGGGTGGTGTGTATGACTTATGAGGGGAACTTTTGTTGGGTAGTTCCAATGAAAGGCTTGCCAAGGTCACTGATGACGCTAGGTGATTACGTTTTGGTTATCGAGGACAGTAGATGTCTTAGTCTTCTTCACAGAGAAGGAAAATATATGAAGTCAGTTTTAGATGTTGATTATGAAGCTTGTCAGATTTCGTACAATGAGGTTAAAAACATTATTTATATATCAGGAACTTACTGGGGAGTTAGTCATTTTCTTCACTTGTACGACATTATATAACTGTTCAAGAAGTCCCATTCTACATGAACGTTGCATAAAAATTTTGGCTGAGAGAATCTGTATTTTGCGCTTTAATTGTATAAGTATTGCAACTGGCGCGCATAGCCAACTGAATACGCACTAGTTTTACAAGTATGCGAGAGCGAGTTTGAATGTTTTTTGTTGTACAGGTGGTAATTAATTCTATTCTTATTCAAATCGACGTTTGACTGACCAGTGGCCCGAGTTGAAAATGAATTTTACTGAATACTAGTTAATTATGCATGTCTTACTAGCCCGTGCACTGCATAAATTAAGAAACCCCGCACACCCCCACTCTAAGCTTTATACCTTTACAGCCATAAAGGACGTCCATCTTGGGTTGTTGATATCGATTCACTCGATCTAATAATATTTTTTAACTTATAATATTGGATGCCTGGTAAGATTTACATCAATTTTGTAGTTCATTTACTTATTAAATATATGTCAATTTGTAATCCATTTACTTGATAAATATATAAGTAGTCGTATTTAATATTCTAGTACCAATCGTTTATCGTAAATGTTTAAATGTCTTTGTGTTTTATGTATGTCTGTTGTCTTATATTTGTGAGTATGTTTTCGTATTTTCTAAGTATTCTGACTCCATTCTCTTCTTCATAATAAAATCTGTCAAAGACGGACTCAGTTTAGTACGTGTTATGTGAAACAAAATGAACCTGCGACGTCAGTCTGTACCTAAATATAATGCACACAACACAGCATAGCCATAATACACTGTACCTACCAGTCACGACATCCTAGTACTAGTGCTTTCCACTGGGGATCCCAGGTTCAGTTCTGTCGCCGTTTCCAACCTGACACGTTTATCATAGGATGTGACTTCAGTTGTCAAGCGCCAGGTAAAGATCAAATTTTATTTCATTTACAGTCAGTGACCTTTCCACATATGTGGGTTTAAAAGATTTCCAGTGGGACCAAAAACATCACAAAAATTACCATTTTCAATATGTATTTTATCTTGTCAATATAAATATCTGTTAATATCACACAGAGAAATATGACCATTACAATGCTGAGTATAATGAACACCTGTGTAAGTTGATAGAGTGACAAAAAATTGGTAGGATTACAAAAAAAAAACAAAAAAACAAAAAAAAACAACGGCTACAGTTGGTTAGAAGAAACACGGCGTTAATGATTATATCAACATCAATCACGTCTACGTTTTATTTTTTACCGATGTACACGCATATATAAAACGAATTGTACAAAAATAACACTTTGATTGAGTCTGGTAATTTTGGCACAACTAACGGTAAGTAAATTGTCAATGAACACTTCAGTTATATAACATTGGAAAATCTCAATACCGGGCTCCGTGGTAGGGATTCCTTTTTTTACCGTTATAAAACTCATCCTGGAAATAAAATAGCTGGTAATTATATGGCTGGTTAGTTTTTGTTAAGGTTATAAAATAATATAAATATCACATGCATATGCCAATTTCAGTTAAAGGTCAAAAGAGAATATCTGAAAATAACAACTACTGAAATAGTCTCTTTCGTCATGCCATACATTCATCTATACAGGCGTAAGTGTCTTATAAATGGAAATTGATCTTTCTTTTAATCGTCTGTGGTATCATGGACAAATTATCAATCTTGGACAATTTATCAATGTCACATTCACTTATCATTGTGTTTTATCTCAGCTCTATATCAGAGAATATTATGTCATTCTACGTTCTGGTATTAGTAAAATGATGTCAACAAGGATTCGTACCATAGCTTGATTTGTGACTCCATGTAGCGGGGGGCTTCTCTTTACGCTGGAACGTCTCCGATTTCGCTTCTTATGAAGGCAGCAAATACAGATTACAAATAACAGAACCAAAAGTACTGCGCCTGCGCCAGCATAGATAATATAATTTCGGTATTCTAAAAGAAGAAAAAAAAAATAACAATTGTATATCTCAACGGGACCTCGACAAATCAAAGGCATAATAGGATTTCACTAAGAGGCCCATGGGCCTTGTCGATCACCTGATTATGCACATATGTTGTTCATAGAAATGTTTGTGTTATCCGTATGCTTTTTATGCATCTCCATTTTAATATTTTGTATTACGTGGTAGAGATATTGATACGGATATTATACATGTTTAATAATTTAGAATTCTTTTATAGGAGAGTAGTTTTGTCAAATCACAGCGAAATGTGATTTTCTATTTACTTTCTAAAAGAGCGAATCATTTTTTTCCACCTTGCAAAGAGAAATTATAATCACACAAACAGTTTGTCTGCTTGATTTCTTACAGTAAAAAAGATTCTCCATTGCATTTTCGTCACGTGGGGGATTCGAGTTAAAATGGGTCCTCAATGCCCCTGGCTTGTCGTAAGAGGCGATTAAATGGGGCGGTCATTTGGATGAGACCGCAAAATCCGAGGCCCTGTGTCAAAGCAGATGTGGCACAGTAAAGATCCCTTACTGCTCAAAGGACGTAAGCGCCGAACTTAGGCCTAAATTTTGCAGCCCTTCACCGACAATGGTGACATCTCCATAAAAGTGAAAAATTCTCGAGCGAGACGTTAAATAATATACAACCAACCAACCATTGCACTTTCAATAACAGGAGCCTCCGTGGCCAAGTGGGTAAAGCATCACGCTCAAAATCACAAGGCCTCTCACTTTTATTCTGCGCGGGTTCGATTCTCGCTCGCGCCGATACATGTGAAAAAGTTTGCCAATTTACTTTTGGAAGGTCGATGATCTTTTCGCGAGTACTTAGTATCTGAGTTCTCTCCTCCACAAATAAAAAACTGGACGCCACCAGATAACCGAAAAATTGTTGTGTGTCGCGATAAACAACAATCATTCAATCACTTTTTAAACATCTATAAATAATTAACCTAGACCTACCCTGGTATCTGAACCATAAGGTCATGAATTTCATTGATTGATTGATTGATTGTATATTGTTTAACGTCCCTCTCGAGAATCATAGATTTTAGTTTTGACAGAGGGCTGAATGCTCATAGTTATGCAAACAGTTAGCCACCTTGATGAAAAGGCCAAGATAACTAACAGTATTCAATCTCATAATTCCTATAGAAAATATAAAACGGAGAGATGGGCAAACACGGACCCCTGGTCATACCAGAGGTGGGATCAGGTGCCTAGGAGGAGTAAGCATCCCCTTGCGACCAGTCACACCCGCCTTAAGCCCTATATTCCGATCAGGTAAACGGAGCAATCTGTCTAGAAGTAAAGAAATAGATTTTCGAAAGTACATATGACCAACTTACCTCAAACCTGGGACCTGAACTCAACTATCATGAATTTCACAGGTTTATTTTTCATAGGGATCATTTTTTTTATTCTAATCATCCCTTGATGTCCAGAAGTAATTATTATCTACGATATAATGCATTTTTGAAACATGAAAACTTAGTTTCACGCTGGACAATGAACCTGAATCAAGGCGTTATCAATTTCCCCGTCAAAAAAAGGGAATACTTTTGAAGCTTACATCAATTTGATGGTTTTAGCAACAACAACAACCCCTTCACCCATAGATGGTATATACCAAAATTGGTTGAAACTGGTTAAGCTGTTTCAGAGAAGACGCTGCAAATGATCAAACGTTTACGACCGATAAACGATTCAAGACAAACTCGGATAACAACAGATTACCTGAGTGGCTCAGGTGACTTTTGAAGAAATTAACAAACTAAAAAGGTTACCTACATTTCACACATGTATTGGAGTTTGCAGTATATAAGAAGGTTTGCAAGTTGATATAGCAATGAGTGTATCTTTTAAACCTGGACAACAGAATGAATTCATATTTTACGATCAATCAATACACATCATCTGTTCACAAGGCGGTTATGCAATGCATGAACTTCGAAATGATTTTATCTCTTTATTAAAACTCTGTTACCAAGATGCAAAGCAGTTGATGAGATTGTTTGCAGATATGTTGATTTTTCTAAAACAGTTGTATCTTGTTTGTAGGGACTATTTCTTTAAATACTAAATACTTAATTTCCTTGCTATATGTTCAGGAATAAAGGATATTTCTTATATATAATGAATAGATGAGATGTCAGTCCTGAATCCTAAACTTTCTTACTCAAGGAACAGAAATTTTCGTTTCTGTAGATGTCTTCCAACTAATTACAATGATGCATTTAATCTCTTTGCTACACTTCCAGGTTAGGTTAGGTAATGTGGTGTTCAGAACCTCAAAATTAGATTTTAAAAAAATTACATATTAACTATGCAAAATGTAAAGCTTTGTCTATACAATTAAGTTCTTGGCAGTTTTGGAAGTGGTTCATTGGTTACATGAAATTAAAATGTACGCATGGATTTAAGGCCACCTCATTCCGTGGCTGCCAAAACAAGAACAGCAACCAAAATAAATACAAAAAAACAAAACAAAAACAATAAACTTTAGACACAAAAAAACTGTTTGCGAGTTTCCATTCTGCCATTTGCTCGGCATTTAGCTGTGCAAATCAGACGCGACCTTTAAAACCGAGGTCAAGTTTCATAACTGGCGTTGGTATTGGCACGATAAAGAACACTCACTGCTGCGATAATAGATATAAAAAAGTGGTGTACCACACTTGTGGCTGCTGGTGCTATCTCGACATGATATACTATATATATTCCCTAACAAATTTATGACAAATGCCCATGCATGTGTAGAGAAAATACAAATTTCAAAGGGCAATGGACCGAATAGCTCAGGTGATATCAATTATCGCTTTTTGTCCCTTCACTTGGCAGACCACATTTAAATCATCATGAGGTATTAAACTCACTAGCAACATTCAATTATATTGTAAATTACAAGCATTATCAAATTTTATTTTATTTTTTTTTTACAAAAATGACAGTTAGACAGTTTGTGTGGTTTTCTGTAGAGTTGATAATGATCTCTATTTTCGTTCATTATTTAACTGGTCGCGGTAGCTCAGTGGTTAGAGCGTTCGCTTTGTAACCGGAAGGTCGTGAGTTCAAGCCACGCTCGTGCCATGGCCGCGTCAAACCCAAGACGAAAAATACTTAGTGATTACTCCTTCGCCAAACGCTCGGCATTTAGAAGTGAGAATCACGGGTCTTTCGGATATGACCTTAAAAACGGAGGTCCCGTGTCACAGTAGGCGTTGGCACGTTAAAGAACCCCAAACTTTTATTCCGTACGTTTAAATCATGTTTTGAAATTGCTCACTGAGCAAGGTCTATTTTTAAAATACTAGTATTCGAACTGGTTTGCGGTGTTAACTTTGGTCAGTTTGGGAGAAGCAGGTACGAGGAACAGACGCCATGTAGCTGGCAGCTATTGTATGAAATTAAGCTTGACACGTTTCAGTCCGGTTCTGCTTTAACATATCTGAGGTCAGTTTATCGAATTCATTATTGATAATAATTTCATTCAGTTTATTTATAAAACTCCCATATTTCTTCAAGTGCACTTTATTGTTGGCTGTGTTGTGTAAAGTTTCTTCAAAGTTTGCATATTGAGATCTTCTCGCTACAGCGCGATTATAAATATAAACATTGTCATAAATGGGTGTTTTGATTGATTTGAATGTATATAATCCAACGTCCCGCTCGAGAATCTTTCACTC
Source organism: Ostrea denselamellosa (assembly GCA_024699665.1). NCBI lineage: Eukaryota > Metazoa > Mollusca > Bivalvia > Ostreida > Ostreidae > Ostrea > Ostrea denselamellosa. The sequence continues at coordinate 3,863,443 of JAMZEH010000042.1, forward strand.
ATATGGAGACCATTGCCGGTGAAGCGCTGCAAAATGTAGGCCTATGCTGGGCGCTCAGGGCCTTTGAGCAGGGAGGGATCTTTATCGTGCCACACCTGCTGTGACATGGGACCTCGGATTTTGCGGTTTCATCCGAAGGACCGCCCCATTTAGTCACCTCTTACGACATGAAAGGGGTATTAAGGATCTATTCTAACCCGGATCCCCACGGGGATTAAAAGTAAAGTACATGTATAAGTATATTTATGCGCAGAGCATTGGGTAATGAGTAAATATTTACAGGGTATCCTGTTTGTTGTACAAAATTGTACAGTTTTATGGTAATGATTACAAATGAGCATTATGTTGAGGTACAATGTAAGCAAACAATATGTTTATTTGAAATAGTGCAACTTAATTTTATTGGTCCTAAAATTAGTTATTTAAAGAAATGAAAGAGTAGTGGAGTGGTGACCTGTGGAGACATGGAGTAAAATTTTCAAGGAGCCGAAGAACACTGCAGCTACCATGATCCAGATGTGATGAAATAACCAGTGCTATTAAAAAGCTATAAGACTGAGCTTGAATCACATTTTAATGTGTTATTGTGATAGTAAAAACCATGTAAAGTGTATCTCTTGTATTCCCCGACAACGAAATGTGCCATGCACGTGCCTTCAGATTTGGTTAGCCCTACGCATTTCCGGTTTTAAAACCTAAATATAGCGACAAGTCTTACAATGCTGGAAACAACTTCCTCAATGGATTTTTTTTCAACTGTAAGTGCCGGAACTAAAGCGCTTTCTTTCGGATCGAGGGGAAAATTAATTTACTTAAGTTATGCGAGCTTGCAGTGGAACTGAACGCTAGGGGCAATTACAACTTCTGACCATGGATCTTTTTTCTTTTGTCGGAAAGGGATAGAATGTAATGTTTTCCATATAACCATATTTCCCTTCCTTGTGTTCCCAGTACAGCCTTCCGCTGAGCAGTAGTATCTCGCTTTTGATCCCTCCATTTCTTTGTAATGCTATTACTAACAGACGCATTTTATCGAAAGTATCGAAGGCTTACCGAATCTTGAAATCACGTGATCACAGTATATAAAATCTAAAATAAACATATATTCATATATGCAGTAACTCGAAAATATGCTATTGTAAGATAATCACAGCGTGAGTACTTACTCTCTAGGAAATTTTCTGTAGGATTTTCCCTGCAAGTACAAAATCCCACAAACTAGTAATGATAACGTTAATTTTAAAAATTTAAAATATGTGAAACTGAATACATCTCTCGATAAAGGCATTCTTGCATTATACTCACTTGCAAATTGGCCCACTGCTCGAGTCCTCGCATGTATAATCAGCAGGACAGGGGCTGACTGCATTCTGGATTTCACAGTTCGTTGTACTTTGGCTAATAGAATCTTTAAAGGAGATTGAAATCGTTGAACAAGTTATGAAATTTTGACTCGCTTTAGAATAGAAAATATATAAATCTGCATCTATCAATCTTCCAATACGAATTTTAAAAATGATAATAAAGAATATTTCTTAACTAAGTATACAGATATTTGTTTCTTCTAAATAATATATTGTTCTTCTCTCAAGAATTTCGAATCCTAGCGTGGGTTTTAATTTTCTACTTTAATTGGTTGTCTGGAAGATAACCGAAACGGAGACGTTCCCGCAAACATATTCTACTTATTTTAAAGCATTAAGCATAGCTAAAGAGTGTTTTTATCGCCAGTTACAATTCTGTTTAGGGATAAACGCAACTTACGATTAACTTTGAAAATAAATCTACCTGTCTCCTATTTCCCTATGATCAGACCAACCTGATCAATTGCAGCAGTCATATCGCTGGTCGATATAGAACCGGCCAGATCCAGCCTTATAGAAAGCAAACTAAAAGAAAATCCCGCGATGGCATATATTTACATGATTTAGTATCTATTTCTCCTCTTTTATTAAGTTTGTGATGGATTTTCCAGTGATAAATACTAGTATCACACCCTGTTATGCAACTGAAGTACAACTATATACTATTAAATAAAAGTGTTATGTGACGATCCCTCAAACAAGAAGTGAAATCTGAGCAGTCGATTCCTGATGATCTGGCCACTCACTACCAAACCACTATCCCTTTGAAGTTTAGATCTTATCTGATTTGCTGTTACCAGACGATTTCTCAAGGCAGTAGTGCGGATGAATCTGTCTTGAACCTGAGTTGTGGCCCTTGGTCGACCGGATTGTGGTCTATCTTCAACAGACCCTGTAACTCGATATCGGGACCATAATCTGCTGATAACAGACTGGGAAACATTCATTGCCCTTGCCACAGCGACTTGTCTTGTGCCAAACTGTAGCATGCCAAGGGCACGTATCCTCTCATCCTGTGTTAGACGGCGCATGGTCTCTGTTTAATTAACGACTTCAACAACTGATAATCTGATGCTTTCTCTTCAAAATCTTCCTTTATAGTGTTCTAACTTTCCATTTCAGAGGCATGCACATTTGTGACACAACAGTCTTGATCATCAGTAGCATCCCGTGCAGATCGTGAGAGTGTGATTGATGTGTTTGGGTGATGATTTCTTTGGAAATGCTTCCTCGTTAAGGAACTATACAAAATGGTTTCGTATCCCTTTGTATATGTGAACATTGTAATCACAAAATACAGTAAGGTAAATGAATAAACATATAATAATTCAATGACTCGTTATCACGGGAACGATTTTTATTTTTACATCGGGTGTTTGTATAGTAAATTTGTTTGTAAACGCATTCAATCTGCCAACAAACATTGATCTGGACTTTTACCTCCGATGATTTTATGTTTACGGACATACATAATTCGTAAAACTATAACGCATAACAATTTTAATCGCCTCATTTGAACCAAAATTCGTAAAAAATTAAAGCAGTTAAAATAACCCGTATAATAACCGGTATGTTAGAACGTTTGCCAGTTTACTTTCGGAAGGTCCGTGGTCACTTCCCGGGTACATTGTATCTGGTTTTCTCCTCCACCAAAAAAAAAAAATTCGACGCCACCAGATAACTGAAATATTGTTGAGTGTGGCGGAAAACAATATATATAAGTAAAAAGGGCATCCTAAGAAGACTAGTGGGAATGGATATTTCAATCAATTAAAACAGTGTTTGTTAAACGAAACTAGAAACTACATTTAATAGGATTTAGGTTAGTTTTAAATGGAGATAAATAAAAATAACAAATAAAAATCGCCACATCAGATTTAAGAGGCATTGTAAACAATCTTACGAGAGTTTCCCGACGTGTCTCTAAGAGATAGAGACGACACTGCCACGTCCTGTCCGTCATACGTCACTGTTGATCTTCCTGATATCAAATCTCTGGAGAGGGAGGCGATGTTAGCTGTCGACTGAGAGGTCATCGTTGTTTTTATATCATAACCAACGTTCAAGCTTCCTTTGCTATTGAGAATGAAAGAAATTATTAGATCAAAGTCAATTTTTGATTAAAGTTTTAAGGAGCATGGACACGATTTGACTAAGGTATATCTAATGTCAGCAGAAATTTGAATGTCAGTTGTCGAATTATAATTGAGATACAGAGCACACAATTCTATGATGAGTAAACAAGGTTCCTGTCATTTTTAAAACTAAGTTAAATATACTAGTAAAAGTTTTATTTATAGACATAACAGTCTCTAGTCTTTGTCACATCTCATTTTGTTTCAAACATTATTAAGCAATCTATATGTAACAAAACAAAATGGCACGAGCCTTGTTTACATAACAAAGAATTATGAATGTTGTATCTCACTTTGGTCTGACCATTAGAAATACCTTAATTAAGCAATATAAACACTAAAAAAATAAAATAAAATTTGAAAATTTTCAGTTGAAATTGTGACCATGTCGCTTTAAATGGACAACAAAATACACAGTGGAATATACGGAGATGGCGCGGACCATGGATCATTGTATTGTTCAGAGAACAGGAAAGAGCATTGACTTACGTCACAGTTCTTACAATGCAGCTTATGTAATGAGCACCCAGTTTACTGCTGTATAGTGAACTCAGCTGACAAAAAGAATAAAAATTATCATTGTAGTAAATCCCAGTGCATTTAAACACTGAATTGTACACTGTAAGTTTAGGTTGCATGCATTGAATACATGTAATTACAAATATTTAAATTGTTGAAAGCATGTAAGATTTGAAGAATGAAATATGTAACAAAGAAACCATACGGCTGCCTGTAACTTGGAGATAACAGCAGTCTTTAAAAACTCGACTGTCAAATCGTCTGAAATGTCAATCAACAACGTCATCGTGAACGTGAACAGATAGGTGGGTGTTGGTGTTATCTTTACTGTTGTAGATAACACTTGGTTTGATGTCAACGATGTCGTGGCAGTTGTCATGGTCGTTGATTGTGTTGTGGTCGTCGATTGTTTTGTGGTTGTTGATTGTTTTGTTGTTGTTGTTGTTGTGGCTGTTGTTCTACACGGATTTTGGTACTTGGGTGTTGTCGGTTCTTGTGCTGGTGTGGTTATCGCGGGCCCGGAGAAACAGGTACCACAGCAAACAACTGGATTATTCGGACAATGTTGAGGGGTGCATCCCTCTGCCTTATCTCCATATTCACAGCCTAACAACAGAAGAAATGAAATGAAAGTGAGCTAACATTCAAGATTAATATACGTAATAATATAGCCTAATACATATCAAAATGTCAGGTCGAGGTGGCGAATGATTACACACAAAAATAGAATTACTGAATACCCAAAAATGTGCCTTTTCTCTACTAACTCTGCCAATACACGGTCAGATATTTCGAACTTTCTGAAGAACTAGTTTTTTTGTATTTTTCTACATTACAAAGTTGAATATATTCGATCACTAGATATGAATATTTCCTTTTACCATTTTTGTTGACGAAGCAACTGTCTATGATGTCAAAAAGTCTAGCCTTTAATTTAATGAGGTATGGTCGTGTAAGTTGTTGTAAAATCATACGTTTTAATGTTGTTAATTTGAGAAAAGTTTTGTGATTATTTCAAATACATTAAACGTTCTTACAATTTTTAAGAATCCACATTTGATTTACACCACTTCTGGCACATGTAGTGGCATAGTGCGTATGAAGTTTCTTCTTCACAACAGCTAATATTTTCGTGAGGAGCACAGATAGGGGCTTGGTAGAACATTTACTAGACCAAGCAGGGCAGTTTAAGTATAAGTGCAATACCTAAGTGGAATAAATGCCAAGTTCGTTTAGAATGCAATTGTAATAATTAGCCTTACAAACAAATACAATGATGTTGCAAGCTTTAACAGTTGGAAACAAAATATATTCCTCTTGTAACCTATCAAACTCTTTTATCACTTCTGGTTTACTAAACACAAAAGGATAGATGATACGCATTTTTGTTTCGACATGTCCAATAGGGATTTTAATATTCCTCTTACAGTTTTTATCCATTCTGACACGGTTTCAAGTTCTTCTTTTTCAGATATCGTCTGGCATAATCTTCGACAGAATTCATAATAGAGATGAAATTCTGTCGCCAATAGGACGTTTCAAAGCAAGGGATTTCAGGTCTTCATTTTAAACTATATCAACATTGCCAGTAATAGCATTTCCAGCTGGACAATAGCTAAAAGAAGACGAAGAAAAAGAATACGTATCTGAATTGAGTATATTGATTGATTGATTATTTATTGCTTTCCGCCACACTTAACAATTTTTCAGTTATCTGGTGGCGTCCAGTTTTTGTTGGTGGAGGAGAGAACCCAGATACAATGTACATGGGAAGAGACCACCGACCTTCCGCAAGTAAACTGGCAAACTTGCTCACATAACGCCGCGGCCGAGATTCGAAAACGCGCCGACAGAGGTGAGAGGCCTTGTGATTTTGAGCCCGATGCTCTATAACCACTCGGCCACGGAGGCCCAGGTCTATATCTAGGCACTACGAAGTTTGTTTGTATGCAATAGTGGATTATATTTATTATATATTGTTTAACGTCCCTCTCGAGAATCTTTCACTCATATGGAGACGTCACCATTGCCGGTGAAGGGCTGCAAAATTTAGACCTATACTCGGCGCTCATGGCCTTTGAGCAGGGAGGGATCTTTATCGTGCCACACCTGCTGTGACACGGGGCCTCAGTTTTTGCGATCTCATCCGAGGAACCACCCCATTTGGTCGCCTCTCACGACAAGCGAGGGGTACTGGGGATCTATTCTAACAACCCGGATCCCCATGGGGCTGCAATAGTGGAAGTATATCTGTAGGAAATGCAAGGTGTAGACTTGAACTTGAGATACTCTGGAATACAAGACTGAACTTTTTTATGACGAAGAATGTTGTTCACGTTGATGGCTTCAATTCCTTTGTTAGTAAATTGGAGTTTAAGGCACTGGCTGCTAGTTTTGGAAGTGATATCATCCAAACCCGCGGTGGTTTAAAGTGGCTGTGATGGGCAACATCCATAATCATAGAATTCAGTCTATATTCTGGGTTGGAAAAATCCATATATGGACTAGTTTTGGTTTCTTCAAATAACATATTCAAAACTCTCAATGGAACAGAGTAAAGTTTTGTACGAATATGATGTTGACCTTATCGTATGCTGACGTAAGGCACAAGCGAGTCAAATGTGACATTGTGTATATTAGGTTTTGGTTTTTTTTTTGTTTTTTGGTGTTTTTTTTTACATAAAAGGTGTCCATGGCTACGCCTACGTCTATGTGCATTAAAGAAAAGCCCCATCACATTCACGTGATTTCCTTGTGGACTAGTCAAATTTCCGACACTAGATATATTATCTTTGCATCCATATGGAAAAGCAGTGCCTAGAATTTTAATCCAGTGATCTTCTCGTTGTCTACGGATGGGGTACTCAAAGTAGGATTGTTTTTATGATGGTAATTTTTTCCAGCATTTTGACCCTCATGGACAAGATGGAATGTTATTTTAATTTAAATTGTTAAAATGACCAATTAAATAAAGGAAAGGGGATCAGCTGAAGCGGCTAATCATTTGGTCATGACTGTACAAGTGACACCAAACGTTCAATGATATTACAGTATTACTATCGAGTAATTATCATATATCTTTTGTATACAAACGTTTTAGTGTACAAAGTATCATTTTCATCAAGTGACAATGAATTCTGACAAAACGTCCACGCACGCTCTATGTGTTTTCTGAATGTTGTTTTACGTTTAATTCGATAATTTTTCATTCATAAAGGGATATATATATCTGTATAGGTGAAATGAAGTTTGATCATTGCATAGCAGTTACATCTGCGGTTGCGAGGTTTCTTAATAACGTGCCAGTGTTTGTTTTTTAAGGTAATATCCATGTCATCTTTTAATGCCGGGCGCTTTGCGAAGGAACATTCACTGCCTAAGTTAACGTCTTGAGTTTGACTACACCGGACAGGAATTCGACCCAGGACATCCCGCTTGCAAAGCTAACCGCAAGGCAACCACGATGGGTGCGGGATCCTGGTCTGAATTTTACGTGCTACTGCACGTCTTCCTGTGTCATTGGATTGATTATCATAACAGAACACTGCTCACAGGGAATACTTGGCGTGTACCAGCTTCTAATTTTCTTCATTTCAAGATTAGGCCCGAGACTCCTCTAGCATTAAACGTACACATTATGGCTGAAATACTTTGCAATTTAATTGTTCGCCAATTACGTTGCATATTCTGTTCATAAGCAGCCCCTATCATGTCTAAACGTCTAACTTTAATGTAAACGTGTTATAATAATAATCTATATAGACAAAACTCGATAATTTGATTGTGAAAATATGCTGATTAAAGACTAGTATGACAATTCTTCATTACACAAAGTTTGGCAAACTGTAAACATGTGTAATCTTTTAAACATCTACAAATCACCATTGTAAGGATACACCGGTAAAATAGAGACCTCTGTATTCTGATTCCATCGACTACAATTGTGTAAGCCTTCCTTCTGGACAATACTGATAAAAATAATTTATATAATACGGTATTTTTACTTCTGTTTCCATGCAGTTGTTGTGTACCCGTAATCGGAGATTCGGGGCATGCCGTTCTTGGTCGGTGTGTCGTGTTGTCTGTTTATACGCAAAAACTTTAACATTAGCCATACAGTTTGAAAGGATGGTCCCGTGGGGATCTGGGTTAGAATAGGTCCGAGGCACCTTCTCGCAACAGGTTGGAACGATAAAGATCCCTCTCCGCTCAAAGTTCGTAAGCGGCGAGCATAGCCAGGCCCAAATTTTGCAGCCCTTCACCAGCAATGACGTATCCACATAAGTGAGATTATAAAGCTGGACGTTAAACAATATACAATTAATCAATCATTGAATGGTTAGTGCTAGGACTTTCATTTTTAACATTAGTATTCCTTGTGAAAAGACTGTCTTTTGATACCAAAATGTTTGACCTCGTGACCCTGGAGTTTGACCTAAAATACAACTTGATCTTAACTTTTGAATGTTTAGTGGTAAAGCTTTCATATTTCACCAGTGTATCTCGTTTTTACAAGACCTTCCATTGGATATCATATGCGGTGACGTCAGTGCTTCACAAACATTTCTTGTTTATAGTGTAATCGATTGATGACTATATAAACCTGTTATTCCAGTGAAGAAGTTTTGGCACTGTCGACAACAGAGTGTCTGGATGGAGTCGCAAAGGAACGGATATTTCTTTATGTCCTCGAAGGAACAAGTGACACTAACATCCCTGAAGGTGGTTACAACGCCTTCTGAATCACCATATAAACAAGATTCTGTACGAGAGAAAAAATATTCATGCAGTATGAAAACAATAAACGGAGTACATGCTATTACATGTAATATTTATTCTGGAGGGCTATTAAAATCTTTTTGTCTTGATTTGTGTTGAAATTGTAATAGTGATATTGACTAAAACCTTTCATTTACACAGCATATAATTGCATTTATCAGATGATAGAATGGTCAATGTATGGCCACTATTACGTCACTTAGTGTCAGACTCAGTCTTTCAGTTTCATCTCGTGTGTACCTAACTGCACTGGGTAAACACAGTATCGTGAACTTTACAACAGAGGAAAAGTCTGGTCGCGTCAGTGTTAGGAAATATAGGAGGTATACTTAAAATAATTTAAATTCTAATTGGCTCGCATCCTACAGATATATTGATTTGATCTATTACGTAAATTTTTTTAGTATCATTGATACGATGGCATATTCGTTCCATTTCGATGCAATAGAAGAAAATAGAATCGTTAGAAAGATTTGGGAAATCTTTAATTAAAACTATTAACTGAATTCACTAGAACGATTTGTATGAATTGTTAAACGATTTCAGAATGATTTAAATTTGGTACACTGTTTGATATATTCGATCAGTGCACACTATCTATTCAAGATATATACTGTATTCGGTCACACAAAATATTGCTCTGGAAAAATTCCTATTATGGATTAGTAGGTGCGATGTTATAACACATATTTGGATTACCGATGGAAATGTATTACGTGAAAGTAATCGGATTGAAAGTAAAATGAATCGAAAAGCTGATCTTTTAAAAGCGAAAAACATGAAAATTCATATTACTAGGCCAGCTGCCTCCTCAATTTATAGGTCACTTGAGGTCATTCTACGATTGACAATGTACAATATTGGATTATGATAATTGTTATTATTTATCCACATACATGTATTTTGTTATTATGTATTGAAAACGGAAACATCTTGGGGTATTTGTTTGTGATTTACTGTTTTTGGTCTAGATGATGCAAATCTCTCTCTCTCTCTCTCTCTCTCTCTCTCTCTCTCTCTCTCTCTCTCTCTCTCTCTCTCTCTCTGTGTGTGTGTGTGTGTGTGTGTGTGTGTGAAATTCTTATTTTCTGTGGTTACTTAAACAATACACATCGCAAAATGACGTACATAGTGTATGATTATTTATATATCTAAACCAGAACAGTTTCCTGTTTGAACTTAAGTAAGGCACATTTGGAAGTATGACTTATATATTCACTGTGGTCTGACATTATCTGTGTACACAATGAAATAATTTGACGTTTAGATATCTGGCAATCTAATTCAAATTCAAGGTTTTGACCCGCTAGTTTCAGAGAAGCGGATGACATTATTACTTTTTTATTTCATTGAAGCTCTGGAACACCATATTTTCTTACTTGACCTACACCTATGTAAATTATACCTACATATATATGTATATTTCATCCCTTTAAAAAGGACGTGGCCCTATACACTATCAAACTTCAATACGAGTAGACAGACACATTACAAACTCCAGAAATTTACATTTTTAAACATCTTTTAAAGGATTGAAGTTAATTCCTTACGATTTCCCAATTTCATGACTAACGATTTTCAAAATTGTTCTATTGATTGATTATTTATTGCTTTCCGCCACTCTTAACAATTTGTTCAGTTATCTGGTGGCGTCCAGTTTTTGTTGGTGGAGGAGAGAACCCAGATACAATGTACCTGGGAAGAGACCACCGACCTTCCGCAAGTAAACTGGCAAACTTGCAAACAAGAGGCCTTGTGATTTTGAGCCCGATGCTCTATCCACTCGGCCACGGAGGCCCCTCAAAATTGTTCTAAGATATTTTAATCGTTTTAATGATATCCAAACTCCATCTAACGATTTCGAAATCGATCTATCAAACTGAATATTCTAAATAATTTCAAAGATTTAATTCATCTTTTTTGTCAAACCAGTGTTGATATGTCCGCGTGTTGTTAATTACGCGTATTTCCGTCGTAAACGAGGAGTTTAATTCAGCGATGTTCGCGTCATCACTGAATGCATTACAATGTGAATAGTATATGTAAGGGTTATTTACACCATAGTTATGTAACGTAAATAACTCCCACGCCTAAATTTCCACGTTTAAGTAATTCGTTCACATGACACAAAAGCGTCCTACGAAAGAGACGAACGAAGTATTCTTACCTTCTCCTGGAGGTGCGCATTCGTCATAAGTACAGACACCAGAAATGCACCACTGTAATAAAGTAAGAAATACACCACTGGAATAAAGTAAGAAATACACCACTGGAATAAAGTTATGTATAAAGTAAGTATTTGATTAAAAAATCACATTTCCTTTCCTTTTATGGCATGTTCAAAGGTTGTATATAGAATGTAATTTCATTGAGGAATGTACCTTTTGAGGAGATAGGATCTGTCTGCTGCCCAGTCCTTATTATGATTATACATAATAAAATACTGTTTAATTAAAAAAGTACCTTTTTATTTCCACAATGAATACCGTCCCCGGCAACGGTTGAGATACAGTTGTTACTTCCGTCAGTCTTTTTGCACCATAGTTTAGTACAGATGGATGTAAAGTTGTGATTGTATATGCCCTACAAATAGAGCTAATTAAAAGCATATCAGGTACTTGTTTCTCGATAGATAAAAAATAGATTTAATTAAGAAATACATTTCTACTGCGCTTCATGATGTATGCTGGCGTAAAGCGTCGCAGTTCATATCCATACCCTTATGTATTTTCATGAATGCAAATTATTTTTTTTTACATTGATTTGCATTGCTCTTTCAATTTTGTCGGGATTCCCATCCTTTAAAGTAGACGAACTATATTTACCAAGATTCATACGCACATTGTTCACATCTACATGTGAAATCGCATTCAAGAGAAAATGATTATCACTTTAATTGGTGAATATAAAATATATATGCAGTTATATCCGCTGAAGTGAAAATGTTGAATACCTTACAAAATGAAGACCCCGGTCCCACTATGTGTTGACAGTGTGCGTCCGCGTCATAAATTTCCCCCGGAAGTGCCGTGTATTGCTTCAGGGCGTCAGGGTTGTAACCGGGACTCAGCACAGTCATGCAATTATTATTTTCCCTGTTTATTTATACAGTGATATTTATAAAAGCTTTACATTTTTTTTCTGTCAAATAAGAAACTGCAATAGTTCCCATAAAAAGTGTGTAATTGTATGTTTATGACAAATTAATTACTTGATGTTGTCCAGAGTACATATTACTGCTCGATGGGTCCTAATTTTAATGCTTAAAAGGAAAATTATGTGGATTGCATTTCAAATGATAAAACCGTTAATCCAACTAAAAATAGGAATGTGAGACGTTGATATAGACTATTTAATAATAATAAACGAGAACTGTCTCAAAATTCAGCAAGCAAACCTAGTTTAAATTCAAAACGATAGCATAATTAAATGAAACTTACCACACAGAGATTAAACTTTTACCGATAAACACATCAAATTCAAATGACTTCACAATTGTTTTTGTAATTTGAAAGTGAAGGCTCTGCAGTGCCGACAAATGCAATTCAAATCGGTATGTAAATCGAAACCCTAAACAGTAATTTTGTGTTAGAATGAAAAACAGTGAAGACAATGAACAGTGTTCAATTCCATAAATTTTGTAAAGAATACAAAATTGAGAGAAGGGCAAACACGGAGCCACGAAAACATCTAAGATGGGATCAGATGTGTAGGAGGAGTAAGCATCCCCTGTTAACCGGATACACTCACCGTGAGCCGTATATCTTAATCAGGTAATCGAAGTGATCCGTAGTCAAAATCAGTATGAAAAAGCGTCCTAACAATTGGTATGGAATACTCAAGACAGTATTTTACTTAATGAAAGGTTATTTGTTAATTAGATCATTATAACCGCCATAGAATTTGTGAGATGTTGCCTTTCAACGAGACTGTGAAAATTCATGTAACATCAACTTATTTTGTCAGAAGCCTGACTTGGTTTAAAGTTTGATCTTACGTAAAACACGCTCTTGCATATCGAATCAGTTGAGAGGCATAAGCACCATATGCATGGTGATAATGGAATATTACATGTACTGCATGAAGAGAGCTAAACTATCAATGTGATTCTCTTACACGTATATCTTCTGGTTTAAGTGTTATTTGTGTCATGTATAATTGTTATCATAACAGCCTCTTGATTTTACTCATTACCAAAGCTGAAAAAGAATATACCTATTAAGTCTGTCGATATATGTTGTAAAATAGTTGGTCGAGCAAGTGGAAAATTTCCAGGGATTTTGGTTATCTGCTGGTACAGAAATTGTCGCCATGATGAAAGCGTCGTTGCTATTGCATAGATTTCCGGTCCCATCATGCTCGGCACTCAATCTGTCATCAAGATTAGGATCGGTACACTCTTTTCAAACAAATAAATATTGATTTAACACTTGTTTCTCAGAAGCTTGGTTAAAGGAATGATCAAATATTTAAAAAGTGCGAATCATTTTCTCTCGGTATTTGTATCTTAAATGTGTAAGGAACCGCTCCTGGGGGGGTCTTTGAAATAAGTATTACTTACTTTACATCTCCAAAACTGTGTGGTATTTTGAAATTTTACTTTTCAGTAAATGCATATGAATTATACCATCTTAGTATTATACATTACCTCTTAGTATTGCAGGTTCTCAGTTGTTATACTGGTAAATATTGATTTTTTTTTTTAATTTGTATAAATTTGTATGACTCATTATACAACTCAGGATGGGGAAACTTGTTTCACAATATGGTGTAAAATGTATTATCATACAAATGGTTGGAATTGTAAGTAATAGCACATATTTTACACCGCGAAGTCTGTAATAAAATCGGAAGATTTTTTCAGAGATTTTAGCTTGTAATATTGGTGTAAAATTTTGGTCCGCACTGAAATAGTACATGAAATAGCAATCTCGCTGTAAACAATATTCACGACAGTTTTAGATCAATATTGTTTTTAAATCTCTGACCTTTAATGATACACTCGTACTTGTAGCGTTTCTTTGTACAGTGTGTCATTAAAACTGTCGCCTGATATCACGTAAGAAGCTCTGGGAGACCCTTCCGATGTTTATTTTTAAGTATCAATTAAGTCTTATAATGTTATTGTTAAACACTGGAATATATATTCATTGTTCGAAAGAAACATTTGACCAGCATTAATGGATGCAGTTTAAATGAACTTTGGATACGCGTTATACTGTAATATTGCAAACACTCATTATAAAAAACTGTTTCAAACTGTGAAATAAGTCTGGCTATATATTGAATGAACCAATATTCACAATATTGGTTCAATGACCATTTTATTGAAACTAACACGATATAATTCATACTAGAACAATAAATTTTTTTTGTGTATTACATACCACTGAAATATGATATCAATATTTGTTGTTTATATGAAAAGGTGACGATAACTAAAAGAAATTAATCTCATAACTCCCATAAGAAATACAATGTAAAGAATTGGGCAAAAACGAACCCCTGGACATACCAGAGGTGCGATTAAGTACCTAGGAGGAGTAAGCATCCCCTGTTGACCGGTCACACCCGCCGTGAGTCCTATATCTTAATCAGGTAAACGGAGAAATCCGTAGTCAGAATCAGTGTGTAAAGAATATGATACATTTTAATTAAAGCATATAATATTTAGAGTAAAGATATACCCGTGTCCTAACTCGTGGGCTGCTACAGTAAGTACAGTAAAGTCAAAGTGATCCTCTACCACAGACGCAGACTGGTCCGTACACACAGCATCCAGCCAAGCTAAGCCTGCAATGTCAGAAGATCCGTCTTTTGTAAAATCGTATCTGAAATATCAAAAGGAGAAATTTTGGTAGGAGAATATGAGCAACATTTTCTTTTCCAGTGTAATGAGAGGGATGTATTAAATTTTAGGAGGTTTGTCATAATGATTGACTTCCATATACAACATGAATGATGATATATAAACATCAGCAATATTTGTATATTCCTTAAATCTAATTGTCTAGCTGGTTAAGTTGGTCGGTTAACGTGTCGATTACTAATCTGTAGATCGCGCGTTCGAGTCCAGCATGTTTTTTTTTCATTAAGAAGTTTTACGTTTGTCAAATTATTTACTGTTGTACATTCACTTTTCATCTTTATAAAATAATTTGATTATTATTCCCGTTTAAATCAGATGTTTGATTAATTACAACAAACTCATCATTAGATCATGTACATATCTCACTGTTCATGATTTGATGGAACTAGGGTAAAAACCATAGGTAAAATAAGACCTTACAATAAGAGTATAAATTATGTTAAATATGAGTATCGTTTAATTTTCGTAAAATAGATATAAAAATTGGTAGGTTGAAACCTCGTATTAAAATTTTTAACATAACAACACGGGATAGAGATCCCAACATTTTTGTCTAAACAAAGTATTATGCGTGGCTTTAATGAAATATTTAAGGGAATGTTAACTTTTTCTGTAGGTTAATCAGGATATTAAAGGAAAAATAAATTAGAAAACGTATGGATGACTGCACTACAAATATTAATGCATTTTTCCATCCAATATTTCGGTTGATACCTCGATCATCGAAAAAAAAAAAAATAAACGGATTTCTTGAATCACCATACCTTGTAAACATCATGGCGTGGTCATGTGGAGGTAATCCCGGCGTGCTCTGTATCCATGACGTCACTTCTTTTAAAGCGGTGAGGATATCTACTTGCGTACCAGAGGCTGTGGTAACTTTTTTGCTTTCTGTAAATTGTGACTTGGATGGTGTCTGCAAATTGATGGGCTGTCTTTATTAATGATACAGTGCTCGTTTCTACAAACACCGAGACCTTCATGTTTTGTGTTGTGAACACATTCACTAACAACGATATCTATATATATTTTCTATTTTGAATTCACATTATAGACTGCTTTGATTGATTTATTTCTTGGTTGCTGTTTCCGCCACACTCAACAGTTTTTCAGTTATCTGGTGGCGTCCTTTTTTTTTGTTGTTGTTTTGGTTTTTGGGGGGTTTTTTTTGGTTTTTTTTTTTTGTTTTTGTTTTTTGTTTTTTATGGAGGAGAGAATCCAGATACAATGTACCCGGAAAGAGACTTCGGGGCATTCCGAAAGTAAACTGGCAAACTTTCTCACATATATCGGTGAGAGCGAGAATCGAAACCGCGCCGACTAGAGGTGAGATACCTTTGATTTACTAGCAAATCAACTACTTCAGAACTGAATTATTTCAAAAGTTTTATTCTGTAGTTTTATACTCACATCGGCAATGTATATTCCAGAAAATAAAATTGAAATTTTGTAAGCAGACGTTTGAATATTTTTGTAACGAACATCCATCTGAAAAAGAAAAAATGCCATCAATGTAGGTAGTCTGACATCAAAGCACACTGTTTCTATTGACATTGTTGATGTAGTAAAAGAGAAAATAGATATATAAATTACCCCATTGATTATGAAAGCGTAGAACTGTCTTATGCTAGCTTTGGCCTCTTCGTCCTTGCCAACAGTAGTAGATGCTTTGCTTTGTGTATACCAACTTTAAAATGTTGACATATGGATGTTTTAGTAGTTAATAAAAATTGTATTTTCCTTCCTTAAAAAATGTTGCTATGACAATATAATCGAACGTACTATTTATAAATGGCATAATCAACAATGAGAAGGGTCTCTATTTTGTACTCCGAGACTTCCCGTCTTTGTCTTGAACCCCTGTTCATTGATTTATAAGACGTTCCCGCCAGATGTGAACCTAATACATAAAGAATGAACGGTATCAAAAATAATAACTAATGGCGTTACAATTGTTAAATTACTTTCACAAAGAATACTTGTGAAATGAAAGATTAGAAACACCCTATCATTTATAATTACATATCGATAATAAGGTTAAACAAACATTAACATAAAAAGAGTTAATTCGTGAATTTCTTTTACCAGATTTTAACGCGTCCATGTGTGGTCGCCTTGTTCTGTTTAATGGTATTATCCTGTACTCTCTGTGACTATCTATAACAGGCATGCAGTGTTTGGTTTTCGGTTCCATTATATACTCTGTACTTCCATGCTGAAATACTCCTGTCTAATTTAAGGAAAAGTTATTGAAACGTTTGCGTATGTATTATCATAACATTCAATTTTTTCCGCAGAAATTCATGTTAGGATATATACTATTCCAAAAAAAAGTAGGGGATATTGGATTTACAATGATAATGAAATTCAGATCATGAGGTCAGGAAGGAAACAAATGACAGAAAAACTTTATTTGTCAATTTATTCGAAACCCTGTGTACAGCCAGAAAAGGACAGAGTCTCCAGGATAAGGGTCGACACCAACACAGGGTTACCCAGCAAATTTACTACCATTGTGAAACAGAGTCAGTAGCGGGTAAAACCCCTCCGTTGGCCAGACAAGCTCGAATTCGGCGTGGCATAGTTCTAACGAGACGTCCCAGGTCATTTTGGGAAAGGTTATTCCATTTCTGTTGCAATGCTGCAGCAAGATCTTGGACATTGACAGGACGTTGTTGACGTTGTCGTAGCCACTGTCCAAGCATGTCCCAGACATACTCAACGGGCGAAAGGTCCGGACTGATTAAGATGTATTTCAGTTTTATATCGTTCTATTACGATACGTATATTTTTAAATGACTGATATTTTCCTTTCACCTGTTTTGAGGAATTTTTATTCTAAACTATAACAATGTGTTTTTACATTAAGGCGGTTTTAAATTTAGATGCCATTGATAAACATTGTGTCACTGTCTGAACCTTGAACAAAGTGTAAATTTTTTCGCTCTATATGATCCATCCGTGACAAGTAATTCTAAAGGAAAAATATTAAAATAATCTCACTCTATACTGTATTATGTCCCTAAACATCTAAGTCTTGATATATAATATAAATGTCATAAGAAATTCTATTTGTTCTTATGAAGACAATATTCGAAAAGTAAACACATTTACATACAGGCAGCCAGAAAAAAATAATAATAAGTAAAACTAACATGTACACAATAGTCAACAAATGATTTTCAATTTTTAAAATATGGATTTTTATTTTATTTTCACAAACTTTTCATGAAGACTATTTCTTCACATATTATTGGTAGGTACCCAAGTGATAAGAAAAGTAATAATGCTTTTTATATGATTGAATATTTCCCGGCTCTCTGATTGGCTTGATAGGTCATTTACATGTACATTATGTAATGAAAATGCTATAGAAAATCTTTATTTTTTGAAATCAAGCAGGCAAGATGTTTGAATGATAATAATATATAACCGGTCGACAAAGGGTGCTTACTCCTACTAGGCATCTGACTCCACCTCTGGTATGTCCAGTGATCCGTCTTTGCCCAACCCTCTAATCTGTATTCCATATAGAATTTGAGACTGATCACTGCTCGTTATCTTTTCATATGACTCCTGGATTCACTGTTCAGGTACCAAGGTGGGGTTTAGTTAATCATATTAACTGATTGATAATATATTGTTTAAATTTCCCCTCGAGAATCTTTCACTCATATGGAGACGTCACCTTTGAGAGTGAAAGGCTGCAAAATTTAGACCTGTGCCTTGTGACCTCTAAGCAGGGAAGGATTGTTATCGTGTCACACCTGCTGTGACACGGGGCCACGGTGTTTACGGTCTCATCCGAAGGACCGCCTCCTTTAGTTGCCTTTTCGACAAGCAAAGGGTACTGAGAACCTATTCTAACTAGGATCCCCACGGGGCTAGTTGATATATTGAAAATGCAGTACGTTGTAGAAGATTTGATTTACTCTTGGATATCAAGGAGGGAAACTTTGCCAGATTACAAAGTGCAATAAACCCTTGTTGAAAACCCTAAAGCTTTATCTGTCCAGGGTTCAGGCCTCGGCTGGAGCTAAGTTGATCGTATATTGAAGACCACTACCAGGTATCGATTCGTAGTCTCTAATAGACGGTTTTGATATTTTGAATCGTACACTCATATGATTGATTGTTTGTTGTTTTCCGCCACACTCAACAATTTTTCAGTTATCTGGTGGCGTCCAGTTTTTGTAGGTGGAAGAGAGAACCCAGATACTATGTACCCGGGAAGAGACCACCGACCTTCCGAAAGTAAACTGGCAAACTTTCTCATATATATCGGCGCCAGCGAGAATCGAATCCGCGCCGACTAGAGGTGAGAGACCTTGTGACTTTGAGCGCAATGCTCTAACCACTCGGCCACGGAGGCCCCCCCCCCCCCCCCCCCCCCCCCATCATAGAATAAAACAAATACATGTAATAACATTTATCGGTCAATACGATGCTTTAGTTACCCGTAAAGCACAATCCCCCTTGACTTCGTAAATATGGTACTACTCCTGACAGGTAGTCAGAAGATAGTATTGACCCCAGGATGTCCGTAATTGTGTTTGTTGTGACTTTCACTTTATCAAAGGTTTTTTTTCCCCATATGTGCTTCCGTATTTTCTTCTAATTGTACTGTGAACATTCCACTTTAAGTTAAAACAGATGCCTAAACAGTTAAATGAAATTAATGTGTTGGGTAAATGCTTTATCATACTTTGAACTCCTGTTACCAGTCTACATGGCGTAACATACCATGCATGATGAATGGCTGGGGTTCATCATGAATGAGGCTCCATTTCGGATATCTTGATAATAGCTGACATCCTGTTAAAAGTAAATTAAAAAACCGGTTTAATATAATACCTCGACAACTGTATTTTGTATCATCTTCCCTTTCTCAAATTTAGATTACTGTGTTATTCTGCAAGACAATACTCCGCATTGTAAATAATCGGCATCATAGTAAAGTATTATTATATATAAAATGCCATTTTTACAAAATACGATCTAGTTACCCACACTCTCTAACATGAAAAGAACAGCTGACAATCTAGAACACCTTGATTTATTTTATTGATCCTAATGGAGGAGGTCTGGGTGTGGTCTACCAATATCTATTAAGATTATGTAGTTGCTACAGGTAAATTCATACGCCTTAATGAGGAGGACTAGGTGTGGTCTACCAATATCTATTAAGATTATGTAGTCCCTACAGGTAAATTCATACCCCTTAATGAGGAGGACTAGGTGTGGTCTACCAATATCTATTAAGATTATGTAGTCCCTACAGGTAAATTCATACGCCTTAATGAGGAGGACTAGGTGTGGTCTACCAATATCTATTAAGATTATGTAGTCCCTACAGGTAAATTCATACGCCTTAATGAGGAGGACTAGGTGTGGTCTACCAATATCTATTAAGATTATGTAGTCCCTACAGGTAAATTCATACGCCTTTATGTAAATGCACACATATGAAGCCAAGCATGTACGACAGAGTTAATAAGAATATTAACTTTGAATGTAAATCCAAGGCATTGTTTCAAAAGACTGGTATATTTTTCTGACATATTTTTATCTGTACTTGCTCTTTTTTGCTTTAAGTCTTTTAAACATGGCAGAGCGTTCTCAAATTTTCAACAGTAACTATTCAATTTATTTTCTCTTTTGTGAAAACACTGCTCCGAACAATTTTCTTTCCTGTGTCGTGTTCAAAATTGTTTTCATGTGCAAATGAAAAGGGAAGATTGGCATTTATTAAATTTCATTATTTTTTATTTGCAAATAGAACCCATCACAGACAGTTTAATGGACTCATCCATAGTGTTCCGAGTGAAAATCAGTGAACCATCTGAGAAATGTTTCAATATCAAATGAAATGGGCAATTACTCAAAGCTAAAAAAGCAAGATTTAAAGTTTAGATGTACAGAATACATGACTGCACAAGGAGAAGATCATGCGATAAAGCCCTCTTTGAAGTCGTCGACAGCTGTAATGACCCTATGATATACGAAGGCTCAGAATACAAAATTAATGAAATGAAATTCGATCTGAGACGCTTCACAATACTACTAACCGAAAGGTGTATGTAACGACTGAGAAAAACTACTTATGTACAAGCATTCGACATACCGATGCTTAGTCTATTTGAATTCCATATATTAGGCCTATGTTTGGCGCTTACGGCCTTTTAGGAAGGAGAAATTTTTATCGTGCCACACCTGCTATGACACGGGGCCTCAGTTTTTGCGGTCTCATCCCAAGAATGCAGGTAGTCGCCTCTTCCGACAAGCAAGGAGGTACCGAGAACCTATTGTAATCCGGATCCCCAAGGGAGTAAACCTGAATTTGTGGCGGACAGAAAGGGGTGTGGTTACGGTAGATCACTTAATTGTATACTCGATAGTCCTGAACAAGGATGATCTTACCTCGAGCTCTGAAATCTTCTGTATGTTTACGTTTCCTTTATCATCGGCTGTGTATATAGGCACATTAGGTTGTATTTCTTCGTTCTTGGTCAGATGAAAGTCTAGAAGAGCATTGCTAATGTTGAAGGAGACAGATAGATATTTTGTTTGATCGGTTGATCTTGTTATCCTCTCATCACGTCTCTTTACCGTAATCCTGACATCAGCTGGGGGTAAGGAAATTAATTTATAATGCACAAAATAGTTTGTTTATTTGTTTTTACGTCCCGTCGAGAATTTTTCACTCACATTGAGACGTCACAAGCTGTAAGTGAGGTATCACAAATTTAGACCTACGCTTAGCGCTCAGGACCGTAGCATTGAGGGTTCGTTAACGTGCCAACGCCTACCGTGACACGGGATCTCTGTTTTTAAGATCATATCCGAAAGACCCGTGATTGTCACTTCTAAATGCCGAGCGTTTGGCGAAGGAGCAATCACTACCTATTTTCCGTCTTAGGTTTGACGCGGCCATGGCACGAGCGAGGCTCGAACTCACAACCTCCCGGTTACGATTGATTGATTGTTTTCCGCCACACTCAACCGACTAGACCAGGCTACGAAGTGAACGCTCTAACCACTGAGCTGCCGCGACCGGTACACAGAATGGGATTCCTAAACTTCACAAAAACCCTCACAAAGAAAGATACATTGCTGGATCCAGTAAATCTTCTACCAAGGCCATAACTTTACTTCTCACGAAAATATTAACAGCTGTGAAGGGAACTTCAAAGTATCGTGACACTAGGCCACAACATATGACAGAAGTGGTGTAAATCAAGTGTTATTTCTAAAACAAAAAAACCTTTTCTGAAATCTACATCAAAACATAGGACTTTTCAACACTTTACACGACCATTCCTCACGATAAAGTAAAGACTAAACTTTTTTTTATACATAATAAACAATTTCTTAAACAAAATTAGAAGAAGGAAATACTCATATCTAGTGATCAGTCATCCAGACATTTACTTTGTTAAACACAAATCCGATTCCACGCACAAGTACTCTGAAGTTGAAATCAAAGAGATGCTGGAGTTCCTCATTGCAATTCATCGTAGTTGGTGATATGGTCTTCCAATAGTCTATTGGAATTACCATAGCCACGAATTGATTGTGCTCCTTTATTAGCGAACCTGTGTTATATATATATATATGTTGCTATGACCTTCAACTCGACATTTCTGACGACAAATTGCTTGATCAAGAAAAAGGGCCCATAGTGGGTGTGATCGGTCGACAGGGGATGCTTACTCTTCCTGATCCCACCTCTAGTATATCCAGGGGTCCATGTTTGCCCAACTCTCTATTTTGTATTCCTTATAGGAGTTATGAGATTGATCACTGTTCGTTATCTTCACCTTTTCACACAACAACTATAACTTTAGACACTGTAAATTATTTTACATGCATCTAATTGTTCTGGAAAAAAAAACCCACTGAAACTGTTAACCCGAATCAAAAATATCGTGTAAGGTCTGAACAGGGTAAGTTTGGCATGCTGGAAATGTGGGCATTTTCACGGATGACAATTCGCCAAATATGAAAGCACCATATTCCAATCTAATTGGCCGGGATGCTTTGAAAAATTATGTTTTGCTGTAGAAGTTAAAGGAGGGAAAAGCATACACTTCAGGATGGTGGTATCGAGCACTTGACAACAGGTGATACGATTTGGTAAAAAAAAAAAAAATACAAGTGTCACATGGATGAAATTGATGCGCGTACGGTTCGTAGTAGATTTTAGGAAGCGACGTCATTTGATCGTTTGAAATCGATTAATTAAAATCGATAATGAACAGCCTAGCAGGTCTATTGGTATATGTACGTAACTTTGTTAACTTGTTTGAATGAATTTTTTCCTCCTGAAACGGCAACGAAGAATCAGTTGATTTTGTTTGTTTCCTTATATATATATATATATATATATATATATATATATATATATATATATATATAATCTATCTATCTATATAACAGTATAATGAAACAAATGTCATTGAAGGGTAACAGGAAAAAAAATAATTCGTTGAAAACCATTTTGAAACTGCCGCGCTTCGCTTAAGACTGGTAATTTTCATTATTTTTACCTTCATATACGTGAATTATTTACATAATACCCTATTGAGGTACGAATTTCAATGTTCATTAAAGCTAATTATTTACTGCCTGGTTCAATGACTTCTCCTGTTGATTATCAATACATTGCTTCTATATGATCATATTCTCTTTAGGAAATCGTCTGTTCAGTTTTTGAAATACATGAACCCCGTCTGTTAAACTTTTCAGAAAAAGGAAGCATATATCCTTGATAATAATAAAGACACTGCTTACTTACTGTACTGGGTATTTAGCCTAATCTCATCAAACGGGAACGACGTCATTGCAAGATTTATCCCGGAAAACAAAATTAGCACACAGAACATATTGCAGACGGTGTACAGTCTCAGTGGTCAGTACTGCAATCAATGCCTGGCATAAACATCGCTGTTCAGAATAAGATCCCAAACTTGCGAAATGTTTAAATGTTTCACTCGTCTGCTACCCGTTTGTTGTTTAAATATTTAGGTTACGGATCGATTTGCAAGAAAATGCTTGCACAGACGAATAGATTTTAAACAATACTCCCTCATGTTGTAATGTTCAAAAATAGCAATACACACATTATAATCATCCAATGTTAATCAATTCCATAGTATATTTTATAGTTTAATTAAACTTTAGAAGAAAACGAAACTACAATTGGGTACCACTGCTTAATGTTTTTGAGGTCATTTACCACACCCATGCTTTATAAATATTTTATGATAATATATCCTGAAGCTAAAAATTTATCTATGCATCTGTCTTAGGAAATAAATAGTGCATTATCCCTTCTTCCCTTCATTTTTTTTCTTAACGTGTACATGTTAAGACGAGGACAATACAATTCGCGGTGGCTCAGTGGCTAAAGCGTTCGCTTCGTGACCCGGTGGTGGGGGGCGGCTGCAAGTTCGATTACAGCTTGGCCGTATCAAACGAAAATATGTTAGCGACTGCTCTTTCGCCATTTAGAAGTTACAGTCGCGGATATATTGGACGAAGCCTTAAAATATCGGTCTTGTGTGTCGACAGGCGTTACCACGATAAAGAGCCCTCACTGCAACGACCCCCGATTCCATTCATATAAATTTATCAACACCTGGTGACGTCTAAATATCGGTGGAAAACTTCACAGAAGCGTGACAAAATACCACAAACATTTCAACATTGTCAGCAGATACAACAAATACAAAAGACGATTTGAATTAAATTATATCAGTTTTCTTTTTCATTCTTAAAAAACATTTCCTTGATTACAGATAGACTTGTGTTGAGATTTTTTTATATTTTATACAAGCATTGCACTATCCATATAATTAGTAGAATCAAGTCTATTAACAAATACTGTAAAATAGCATAATAACATATTAATTTTCATGGGCTTAATTCTTAAAGTTTGATAAGACCCTCCACCTTTCCACAAATCTTGATGAACTGACCCATTTCGTTTTTTATAGGAAAAAGAGAAAGTTTAATCCGGACATTTTGGTGCTCATCAAGTGAAGCGTCCGATTAGCTGAATGGCATCAAACGGAATGGTCCCGAGGATACCCAGTTAGAATAGGTCCTCAATACCCCTTGCTTGTCGTCAGAGGCTACTAAATGGGGCGGTTCTTCGGATGAGACCGCAAAAACAGAGGCCCTGTGTCACAGCAGGTATGACACAACAAAGATCCTTCCCTGCTCAAACGCCCTGACCGCCGAGCATAGGCCTAAATTTTGCTGCCCTTCACCCAGTGATGACGTCTCCATATGAGTGAAAAATTCTCGAGCGGGACGTTAAACAATATACAATCAATCAATCAAATAGAGTGACGTTGGTCCTCAGGTTATATCCCACAGAACCTACTTCCGACTGTATTACCATAACTATCGATGTGAAATCACCTATTTATGTTCATGGCATGAAATCAACGAAAATCAAACGCATACGAAAATTTGTAACTTAAGTATAGTTCAATATTGTCCATCACTACATAAGGATTTTTGAAAATTGAAAAGAAACCATCAACTTCAGAAACTCTTCTATTTATTATGCTGCTTCCTTTTCTTCTTTCAATCTCTTTGTGCTTGTTTTTCCTTTGAAGACACAGTACAATCCTATTATCAGTAAAACCAAAAACACCGCACAGATCCCGACAACCACTGCAATTAGTGTCAAGGAGCCTAAAAATAAGAATAAAACATTGTTCTATCAGAACCTGCTTTACACGACACAATGTACAGCATCTAACAGTTTTTATCTTTCTTGCACATATGTAGTCTCTCTCATTAATGTGGTTGGTTCTATTGTAAACAAAGCCACTGCTAAAATACACTTTCGCTATGCACTTTTCTATTGATGCGCTATACGTCAATATAAAGAAGTTAAAAGTACCTTCCCCGAGAAAAAAAAAATCAAAAAAAAATCAATGCTAATATCAAAATCAAAAATCGTTGATACATTTTTTTTTACATATACAGTACATAAACTATTTATGCATAAAGATCTGCATGTAAACATATTTTCCCTAAATATTCGAACTTGCACGTCTAGGTTTTGGAACATGCATAAATTCTATGTAGTGTAATTTGAAGCAGTATATAAGACAAAAAGAGAATACTTGTAGCCTGTTAACAGAGACTGGTATATGGAATTGCTGTATACATTACCTGTTGTATTATCTGCCGTTATAACACTATACCAAACAAACAAATAAGAGAGTAGGTGACGTGAAAAATTTTATTTCTCCTCTTCGAAAATCAGCTAGCATTGAAAAGTAGCATGGACGGAAAGTTGATTTTATTGAAGGACAACTTTGATGACGATATTTTTGCACGAAGTATATGTATTGCATAACGATTTGTTAAAGGTTGATTAATGCACCACCGACTGGCAATAAAATTAATGCTTTATCGTATGATTTAATAAAGAGATCACTTGCCGACAAACTGGTCCGTTTTGTTCTTCAACACATCGTGTTCCTTTTTTACATGGATTGTTCGCCTCCAGAATTTGACACTTTGTAGTAGTACTGGTAAAGTTCACTAAAATAGATCATTTGTATCCTTTAGAACAGAAGTTACTTAATGATATAAAAATAATTACAAATTTTCTTTAATTTTGCCTTACATCAAGATACGGATATTATTATCACATATGATAATTTTTTGGCCATTCGCAATAACGCTGAATTTCAATGCATGTATAAATACCGAGTCCTCCCGAAGGATCAACAAATGCCATTGAAGATACTGGTGCACTTCTCCCATCATACGTCACGTTCTCTTTACCAGACACCAAAGCTTGGTTCACGGACATTATGCTTGATGTTGCAGATGCATCGCTTTTTGCGAGCAGGTCATAATCAACGATTAAACTTCCTTTCCTTAAATCACAATGAAAATTAAAAACACAAACTTTGTTTAACATCACCCCTACCTGTGGTATCAATTTCACCACAGACTCTAAATGTATAGCAATGTAGTTATCATTATAAAATGCTTGTTGGTATTGACAGGGTATATTTTGAATTTAATATTTTGTTTTTTTTTGTTTTATTTATAGTCGCCTGAGCAATTTTTCAGCTATCCGGCGACTGTGTTTTTTTTTAATTTAATAATGAAACGATACAATATAGAACTTTGACAGAAAGGCCTAAAATCATACGATTATATATATACTTCTCCTTAGTCAAACAGATGAGTGTCATAAAGAAATCTAAAACATTCACTCAATTCATTTGAAATGGAAAGTTAAATCAAAACAAAATAAAGCATAGTTCTTCTTGCTTGAACAGTGCAATATGTTGCAGAATTGTCTATTGAATTTTTCATTGGTAATAGTCAGTCATTACTGTTTTCATTGGTAATAGTCAGTCATTACTGTTTTCATTGGTAATAGTCAGTCATTACTGTTTTCATTGGTTATAGTCAGTCACTACTGTTTTCATTGGTTATAGTCAGTCAGTACTGTTTTCATTGGTTATAGTCAGTCATTACTGTTGTCATTGGTAATAGTCAGTCATCACTGTTTTCATTGGTTATAGTCAGTCAGTACTGTTTTCATTGGTTATAGTCAGTCATTACTGTTTTCATTGGTAATAGTCAGTCATTACTGTTTTCATTGGTTATAGTCAGTCATTACTGTTGTCATTGGTAATAGTCAGTCATCACTGTTGTCATTGGTAATAGTCAGTCATTACTGTTTTCATTGGTAATAGTCAGTCATTACTGTTTTCATTGGTTATAGTCAGTCATTACTGTTTTCATTGGTAATAGTCAGTCACTACTGTTTTCATTGGTTATAGTTAGTCATTACTGTTTTCATTGGTTATGTAAAACATAGCATAAACGGTACCAGATGCGTATTTCGACATTTTGACTTGAGCATCACTGAAAAGACATTATATGTCGAAATGCGCATCTGATGCATCAAAAATGGTACCGTTTACGTTTTATATTATAACCAATGGGTCGGTACCTCTGCTGGTGGATTGTTAGTCCCCGAGGGTTTCACCAACCCAGTAACTAAGTACGTCGGCACTAGGATGAAAATTCAGATAAATATTTGCTGTAATTAAATTAAGAAATTCATTTCAATATTAAGGAGGGGCCTCCGTGGCCGAGTGGTAAGAGCATCGGGTTCAAAATCATAAAGCCTCTCACCTCTGTCGGCTCGTGTTCAAATCTCGGCCGCGGCGTTATGTGAGCAGGTTTGCCAGTTTACTTGTGGAAGGTCGGTGGTCTCTTCCCATGTACATTGTATCTGGGTTCCCTCCTCCACCAACAAAAACTGGACGCCACCAGATAACTGAAAAATTGTTGAGTGTGGCGGAAAGCAATAAATAATCAATCAATATTAAGGATTATCTCCCTCATGCACAGCTCTGATCCTTAGCCGGGTTGGGCTTCAGTATTTGGTATGTTTTTGTTTCTTTCAGCTCTTCCAAGTTCGTTCTTATTTCGGATTTCCAACATTTTTGATTTGAGCATCACTGAAGAGACATTATTTGTCAAAATGCGCATCTAGTGCATCAACATTGGTACCGTTTGTTTTACATTTTATATCCTAGTCAATGTGACGGATGAATGCGAGTTACCGTACCCACACTGGATTCCTAAATTTCACAAAAACCCTTACAAACAAACATATATAGCTGGATTCAGTAATTGGACTACCAAGCCCCTATGTTTGCTCATCACGAATATATTAAGACCTATGAAGGAGAAACTTCAAACGTATCGTGTGACAACATAGGCCAGAAATAGTGTAAATCAACTGTGGTCCACTGGATTTTGGAAATTCTAAAAAAAAAAAAAAAAACTTCGAATCGCAAAACATTTCTCAAATCAACAACATTAAAACGTATGACTTTTCAACACCTTACACAACCAATTGGCCAGACACATTCAAAGTTACATGACTGCTTCCTGAAATAGTGCAGATTGATGTTCGTTAACATCAGAACCCCCCCACCGGTAGGGTGGTACTACAACAATAGGGAATCAAACTTTTAAAAGCGAATATATAGGGAAAAATCATTAAAAATCTTCTCAAAAACCACTGGGGCTAAAAAATTCAAATTTTATATGGAAGCTTTCTGACATTGTGCAGATTCAACATTGTTACAATTGTGGCTCT
Source organism: Ostrea denselamellosa (assembly GCA_024699665.1). Lineage (NCBI taxonomy): Eukaryota > Metazoa > Mollusca > Bivalvia > Ostreida > Ostreidae > Ostrea > Ostrea denselamellosa. Next base: position 3,892,273 of record JAMZEH010000042.1, read on the forward strand.
CCCGGGGGGGGGGGGGGGGGGTGGATAACAATAGGGAATCAACATCTTACATGGGGATATGTTGGGAAAATATATAAAAATGTTCTTTTCAAATACCATTGTTGAAGAACAGTTCAACATTACATGGAAGCTTTCTGATATAGTGCATATTAAAGTTTGTTAAAATCATAGTCCCCGGTGCAGGATGGGGCCATAAAAGGGAATCAAAATTCTACATGCAAATGTATAGGGAATCTTTAAATATTTTCTCAAGAACCTCTGAGCAAGAAACGTTCAAATTACATGGCAGTACCCTGACATAGTGCAGATTCAAGCTTATTAAAAGCATGTCCCCCGAGGGTAGGATAGGGTCAAAGTAAGGTATCAAAGTTTTACATGAGAATCTACAGTGGAAGTCATTAAATATGGGCCAAAGTGACTCAGGTGAGCAATATGGTCCATGGGCCATGTTGTTAAAGAAGTATTTGTCTGTATTGTGGAAAAATATCTAGTTTTTCCTGACCTATATCTTCGCATGTAAAACTTTCATATCCTTTTGTGGCCCCACACTACTTCCGGGGGGGGGGGGGGGGGGGCACGATTCTAACAATCCTGAATCTGCACTATGTGAGGAACTTCCATGTAAAGTTGAACTTTTATGGCCCAGTGGTTCTTTTTGAAATTTTTCCTATATTTCTGCATGTAAAACTTTGACCCCCTGTTGTGGCCCCACCCTACCCTTGGGTATCATGATTTTAACAATCGTGAATCTGCATCATATCAAAAAGCTTATATGTAAACTTTAACTTGAGTGGCTCAGTGATTCTTGCGAAGACTTTCTATGACCCCACACTATTGTTTGCAGTTTTGTGGTTATCAACCCTTTGAAGGGGGCATGTCCCTTCATTTCAACAAACTTGAATTCCCTTCACACAAGGATTGATTTGTACAAAATTTGATTGATTTTTTTCTGGAGAAGAAGCTTTTCAAAAATTATCAGTAATTTCGCTATTATCTTCCCTTAGAGAATTTAGAGAATGGCGTTGTCCTTCAATTGAACAAACTTGAATCCCCTTCACTCAAGAATGTTTTTTTTTGTTTTTTGTTTTGTTTTGTTTTTTTTTTTGCCACGTTTGGTTAAAATTGGCCCAGTAGTTTTGTTGGAGTAGATGAAAATGTGAAACGTTTGCCACGACGACACGAACGATGGACAATAGAAAGTTTTTATCAGAAAAGCTCACTAAAAATGGAAAAAGTATATGTTCATATCTAGTGATCAGTCATTCAAAAATTACTTTGTTAAGCACCACTTTGATCATACGCACACGTACTCTGGATTGATATTAAAAAGATGTTAGTGTTCCTCATTGACAATAGTCTTTGGTGATCAGGTCTACCGACAGTGTGTTGGAATACCCATGGGCACGAATTCACCGGCAATGGTGACTTCCCGATATGAGTGAAACATTCTCAAGCGGGAGGCAGAATTTATTCAAAAGCTCCTACACGAGCAGAACATCTCTAGCTCTGGCCTTCAATTCGACGACAGCAGATAACTGAAAAATTGTTGAGTGTGGCGGAAAGCAACAATTAATCAATCAATCAATTCGACATTTAAATACATCGACGCCGTTTTATCTGTTAACAATATATGTCAATTTGATATATCCCAGTGAAGTCGAAATAAAAGACATTTTAGAGTTTTCTACATCTGCTTCGTCCTTGGATATTTTTTTGAACATAGATACTAACAAAAAACCAACACCTCAACTTTGTTACAAACGGTATGACTTCCGCTTTTCTATCGGCAGCTTCATATACTTATGTAGCAATACTCCATTATCACTTCCATAGGCCTATGGTATTGACGTCACAGCTGATTCGATACGCAAGAGCTTGTTCTATATTTGATCAGTTTTTAAATTGAGGCAAGCTACTGACAAACAAATAGCCGTTACAGGGGTTTGAATACTCATCACTTAGCAAATTATATATATATATATATATATATATATATATATATATATATATATGTATATTAATTGATTATATATTGTTTAACGTCCGCTCGAGAATTTTCCCATCACATGGAAACGTCACCATTACCGGTGAAGGGCTGCAAAATTTAGGCCTATACTCGGCACTTATGACCTTTGAGCAGTAAGGGATCTTTATCGTGCCACACCTGCTGTGACATCTGTTTTTGCGGTTTCACCCGAAGGACCGCCCCATTTTGTCGCCTCTTACGACAAGCAAGGGGTACTGAGGATCTATTTAACAACCCGGATCCCCACGGGGCCATAGATACATACCTAAGTCCTGTTACTCTACAACTTTTGAAATTGCTTCCCATCTTTTTGCTGTAAATTGCTGTTAACTGTAATGAAATACATTGGTATATTTAACCTTAATTTATAGGCTTTGTATGCATAAACTATTCGCATGTCTTTTCGGAAAACCAGTAACGTCCCTTGTCCATAAAACAAAGCTGTCATTCCATATAGAATATTGCATGTTAGTGTATCCGGATCACACATTGAACTAACAATTTAAAGCATACAATGCCCCCGGGATAGACCACCGACCTTCCGAAAGTAAACTGGCAAACTTTCTCAAATATATCGGCGCGAGCGAGAATCGAACCCGCGCCGACCAGAGGTGAGAGGCCTTGTGATTTTCAGCGCAAAGCTCTAACCACTTCGCCACGCAGGCCCCTTTAAATTTTGAAAATTTCAACGAGGTATCAAAATACTTCACGATAAGGGTAGATGTGTTTTAAACAAATTCTATCTTCTCGTTTCTGAACATTTTTTATTTTATTTTAGCATATATAAGTTTGTTTTTGTCTATCTATTTTAATCTACAAAATGAAACACAACAGAAAAAGGTAATAAAAACAGGGTTTAGGATGGTTTCTGTTCTTGTTAATATATTGATTGATTATATATTGCTCGAGAATCGCTGATATGGAGACGTCACCATTGCCGGTGGAGGGCTGCAAAATTTAGGCCTATGCTCGGCGTTTAGGGCCTTTCAGTAGAGAGGGATCTTTAACGTGCCACACCTGCTGTAACACGGGGCCTCAATTTTTGGGTCTCATCCGACGGACCGCCCCATTTAGTCGCCTCTTACGACAAGCTAGGGGTGCTGAGGATCTATTCTAACAACTCGGATCCCCAAGGGGTTGTTAATATATACATTACGTCATAGAAATACTATTACTATTAAATAATATCGGAAGGAGCCCGTCTTTATTATATTCTTAATGAGTAACATAAAATGTTTAAGCTGTTCTATTACTTTAGCACCGCGCTATGATTTAAAATGCACATGGTATGCATTGTGGTTTAACATTTTCAAATCATTTATAGTAAATCTTAAAGAAAGACAAGTATGAAAAGGGAGAATACGTTAGTTAACCTATTTGGTTCCGATTTACACTCTTCCTGATCTGTATTGTCCCGATTGTATATTTGGGTTTTTTCGACAAGCCATGGAGTGAGACTCTCTTCTGATTTGTATTGTATATTGGGGGGGGGGGGGGGGTGTTCACGACAAGCCACTGAGCGAGGTTCTCTTTTGATTTGTATTGTATAGTTGGGGGTTCACAAGCCATGGAGTGAGACTTTCTTCTGATTTATATTGCTCCAATTGTATTTTCGTTCATGACAAGCCATACTGTGGACAATGTCATTTTCATGATAACTTCCAATCGTAGTTACGTGTTGGAGTTGTTATGTGTCTACAACAATTACATGGAATTAGGTTATATCTATAATCTTATCGTTTACTTTAACAACACACAACATGATGAATCATACCGCTGATTCAGCTCTCCCCTTCACAGACAAATACTGGATGCTATCGGACAAGTTCTCCGTAATGCGAATGGTGATCTCCAACACAAACGTGAATTTTATCTCTTCATCTGCTTTGATTTCCGTCGTTGATGCAAGCGGTCCTTTGGACGTACTCTGTGGATGTTTTGTGTAAATGGTTGACATTTTGTCCGTTGTCAGTCCTGGAGGGCTGGGTGGCGTATTGGAGACATTTAACCGGGAAATATCTATCCTATCTGACGTTGTCACTGTCTTTAAAAATAGACATCTTCAAAGTTGAAGTAAGAATTACGATATCCATTTTAAAAGAAATGGTTTCCTAAGTGAACTAAAAAAAACCGCGTTGATATTATTTTTGTGGAAGCAGTTTGCGTTGTTTGAGCTGATATGGTAATGATTTGCATTGTTAGAGCGGTGGTCGTTGAGAGGTTCAGTCTTAAACCCATTGCTATGTTTGACTTACTTGTCGCTGTAGACATCACTGAAGAATCAACATTACTGGATACGGAGATGGTCATTACCTGCATAGATGTGGTTCCACATAGATTGGGCTCCTCTGTCGTCACTCGTCTTGGTAGTGGTGTAGTTCCAGCGAAACAATGACCGCAACACTCTCTCTCCCCATATTGTGGGCAGTAAGATAATGTACATCCACCTATCTTATCACCGTATTCACATCCTGCAAATTACATAAAGGTTGAGCATAACATGACCCCCCAAATCACAGTCACAGCTGTGTGCTTAATTACCTCTTCTTCCGGTATAGAAACGAGGGCACGTTTTACAGCAAGCTGATTTGACAGTGGAGTAATAACACAGGTATGGTTCAGTGGTAACACTTGCGCACGTCTTTGCCTGGCCATTAAAAGTGAACACAGTACCCGATTTGTCGCCAAATAAACAAGATTCTGAAATAGAAAATATATGAATAATTAGGGTGTGTAAGAGGAGAGGTCCATCAACATTACATGCACATAAACCATGTGCATGATGGTATGATACTCTGTCAATAACATGTTTATTTGTATTTTACGTCCCGTCGAGAATTTTTCACTCATATTGAGACGTCACCAGCTGTAGGTACCACAAATTTAGACCTATGCTAAGCGCTCAGGGCCGTAGCAGTGAGGGTTCTTGAACGTGCCAACGCCTACCGTGACACGGGACCTCCGTTTTTAAGGTCATATCCGAAAGACCCGTGATTGTCACTTCCAAATGCCGATCGTTTGGCGAAGGAGCAATCACTACCTATTTTTCATCTTAGGTTTGACGCGGCCATGGCACGAGCGGGGCTCGAACTCACGACCTCCCGGTTACGAAGCGAACGCTCTAACCACTGAGCTACCGCGACCGGTCTCATGAACATGTAAAAGAGATATGCGTATTCTTTCAATGTCATAATTATGAAGACGTTATGCAATGGATTGTTTAATTATGTTATATTTGTATAAAATATTAATCTTTATATGGAAAGAACCCTTCTAAACTCCCCCATATTTTTGCTTGCATATGGTTATCGTAGCAGTATTCTTAAAGAAACGTGAATCTATATTGTATTTATCATAAAGAGTTTTTTTCTTTTGCCCATCTCTCTGATTTGTATTTTCTATATTAATTATGAGATTGATCAATGTTCGTTTCCTTAGCTTTTTCTATATTCAATACAATTCTAATTTCATTCTGTTTTAATATCCCCTTTAAATCTGTTTATACCATATCGTAAAGATACTTTCTATTTCTGTCATCAATTTTATATTCAATATAACTCTATTTACTATCATAAGGATCAGCCCATTTTCTGAACATTCGCAATTTTCCCTTTGTGCTACGACGAATAAAAGATGCTTCGATAAACAGCTAGCCCCGAAAAGGGTATATGTATAGAATAATATAGCTTACCGTCCCCTGGGGGTGCACAGACATCGTAGGTACATACCCCTGATATACACCACTAAATGAAACAAAATTAGCATCTGTATAAAAATCACAAAACTGGTACGTATATAATTACAACCTCATCAATGTCATATCAATTATAAAGAAACGTTACTACTGTACACCTGTTTTAGTTCTGTTACTACTGTACACATGTTTTAGTTTTGTTACTGCTGTACACACGTTTTAGTTGTTTTGTTACTACTGTACACATGTTTTAGTTCTTTTGTTACTACTGTACACATGTTTTAGTTCTTTTGTTACTACTGTACACATGTTTTAGTTCTTTTGTTACTACTGTACACATGTTTTAGTTCTGTTACTACTGTACACATGTTTTAGTTTTGTTACTACTGTACACATGTTTTAGTTTTGTTACTGCTGTAGACATGTTTTAGCTCTGTTACTACTGTACACATGTTTTAGTTTTGTTACTGCTGTACACAGGTTTTAGTTGTTTTGTTACTACTGTACACATGTTATAGTTGTTTTGTTACTACTGTACACAGGTTTTAGTTCTTTTAATACTACTGTACACATGTTTTAGTTCTTTTGTTACTACTGTACATATTTTAGTTCTGTTATGGTTTTGTTATCACTGTACACATGTTTTAGTTCTTTTGTTACTACTGTACACATGTTTGAGTTTTGTTACTACTGTACACACGTTTTAGTTGTTTTGTTACTACTGTACACATGTTTTAGTTCTTTTGTTACTACTGTACACGTTTTAGTTCTTTTGTTACTACTGTACACATGTTTTAGTTCTGTTACTACTGTACACACGCTTTAGTTCTTTTGTTATTACTGTACACAGGTTTTAGTTCTTTTGTTACAACTGTACACATGTTTTAGTTTTGTTATCACTGTACACATGTTTTAGTTCTGTTACTACTGTACACATGTTTTAGTTCTGTTACTACTGTACACATGTTTTGGTTCTTTTGTTACTACTGTACACATGTTTTAGTTTTGTTATCACTGTACACATGTTTTAGTTCTGTTACTACTGTACACATGTTTTAGTTCTGTTACTACTGTACACATGTTTTAGTTTTATTACTGCTGTACACAAGTTTTAGTTGTTTTGTTACTACTGTACACAGGTTTTAGTTGTTTTGTTACTACTGTACACACGTTTTAGTTCTTTTGTTACTACTGTACACATGTTTTAGTTCTTTAGTTACTACTGTACACATGTTTTAGTTGTTTTGTTACTACTGTACACACGTTTTAGTTCTTTTGTTACTACTGTACACAGGTTTTAGTTGTTTTGTTACTACTGTACACACGTTTTAGTTGTTTTGTTACTACTGTACACATGTTTTAGTTCTTTTGTTACTACTGTACATGTTTTAGTTCTTTTGTTACTACTGTACACATGTTTTAGTTTTGTTACTACTGTACACATGTTTTGGATCTTTTGTCATTAGTAATTGTTTAAGCATTACTGTTTGAAGCTAAGAACAGCAACAGAAAATAAGTATACCTTTCTGTTTCCGCACTGTAGACCGTCTCCGCCCACAGAAGATATACACTTCCCACTTCCATCCGTGGTTTGACACCAGAGTTTTGTACAAATGGTTGTGTAATTGCCATTATACGGAAACTGTCGACAACATTTATATGAACATGTGAATGATTTTTGCATTGCTTTGTTTTTGGCAAAATATATTCTATTTCATTTACGAACGTATGAAAAACAATAATAGTTCCTGTGATCACTCTCCAAAAATCATATATAACTACAAAAATGAAAAACAACAGTAAGCTAAACGTCACGATCACCGCCTTCAATTATGAAATAACTTGGTACTATAAATATTCGTTTTATTTAAAAAAAAAACAACTTTCGAGATGAATGACGGAATGTTAGGTTTTATAATAAAATTTCTTAAATGTAAATTTATAGGCTTTGACCAGAAAACATGGTAGAATTCCTTTTGGGCTGTACTTACCTTACAGAATGATGATCCAGATCCTCGAATATGTTTACACTGAGCATCAGCATCAAAAATCTGCCCCGGCAAACTTGTGAACTTGTTCAAAGCCGTGGGATCAAAAGTTCCGCTCAGTGTTGTCATGCAATTAGATCCATCACTGATAAAATAAATGCATGCTCTGGTGAAGCCTTATTTATTATTGAACCTTTATATACTGGAAATAAAAATAATCAACCAAAATGACAAAACAAATTATGTTCTAGTGAAATACAATGTATTACGTTATCCTAAAGTTTTATAAAACCCCAATCAATCAATATACGAAAAAAAGAATAAAACCGACCAAAAAAACCCCCGCATGTTCTGGTAAAACCCGACCTTATCCTAAGCATTTATATACCGGAAATTCCACAACACAAACACACACACAATTATTTTTTTTCTTTTACGTACGAGTTCAAACTGTCGATATAGGTGGTAAATTCTTTCGTTGAACAAGATGAAAATTTCCAAGGGTTTGTACTGTCAGTCGCAGAACTCGAAGCCGACATTATATAGGCATCATTTCCATTGCAGGTATTACTACCAGTCCCGTCATGTGATGCGCTCAAGCTTATGTAAGGAAAGAAATGTATGGTTAGCAAGATGTACCAATCATATTGTTTCAACATTTTTGAGATCTTCGTACCTGTGTCCCAGTTCATGTGCAGCGACAGTAAGAACGATAAAGTCAAAATGGTCCTCAACAATAGACACGCTTTGGGATTTGCAAACTTGTGAAACCCAGGCTAACCCAGCATTGCCACTCGACCCACCACTTGTAAAATCATATCTGAGTGAAAAAGAAAAAAACAACCCATACAAATCATGATAATGGAAGAGACTTTTCAAAGCAAAAATTGTGAAAGATTAAGGGTGATCAGTTATGTTATGGAGAACACATGTACAGGCAGTCAAGTAACGTTTATTTTGTTAGGCTGCAGTATGCCGTCATATAATTTCTACTTGAGAAAAGAAAGTGATTTTCCTTGAAACAAGTCGTACCATGTTTCGTTGTTACTCCAACTTTTTACTACTTAAGTGAAACTCATTGGAAATCACCACAGTATTTAACACAAACTGAAAGTCATTCTGTATGATTTTTCAAAGGAATTTTGTACGACCGTTGAGGGTATATGGAGCTTCTAAATGATTTTGCAACCAACACAACTAACTTTTCATGAAAATGCACGGAAATGGCATATTTTAGGTGATTATTGATTGTTGTTTTCCGCCACACTCAACAATTTTTCAGTTATCTGGTGGCGTTTTTATTGGTGGAGGTGAGAACCTAGATACAATGTACGCGGGAAGAGACCACCAACCTTCCGAAAGTAAACTGGCGAACTTTCTCACATATATCGGCGTGATAAGACATCGATATTGTTGATTGTTTTAAACCCTCTTATATATCATCATTAAGTACCTTGAAAACAGCATTGCATGATCATGACCAGGGAGACCGGAAGTGTCTCGTACCCAGGCTGTGATGGAATCTAAAACTGTTCCGGCATCCACTTTTGGTTTTGGACTGGAGGAATCTTTATGTTTTTCAGTGAATGCAGATTTTGCTGTTGTCTAAGCAGTGTAAAGTATACAATTATATTCAGAATAATCGTTACTTGAATTAAGAATAGAGAGATTCACTGCAGATACCTCGGACACATAAAGTGAACCACACTAAAAACTGATTATATGATTGATTGATTATATCTATTGTTTAACGTCCCGCTCATAAATCTTTCACTCATATGGAGACGTCACCATTGCCCGTGAAGGGCTGCAAAATTTAGGCCTATGATCAGCGCTTATGGCCTTTGAGTAGGGAGGGTTGATTGATTGTTTGTTTGTTTTACGTCCCGTCGAGAATTTTTCACTCATATTTAGACGTCACCAGCTGTAGGTGAAGTACCACAAATTTAGACCTATGCTTAGCGCTCAGGGCCGTAGCATTGAGGGTTCTTAAACGTGCCAACGGCTACCGTGACACGGGACGGATCTTTAATGTGCCACACCTGCTGTGACATGGGGCCTCGGTTTTTGTGATCTCATCCGAAGGACCGCCCAATTTAGTCGCCTCTTACGCCAAACAAGAGGTAATGAGGATCTATTCTAACAACCCGGATCCCCATGGGGACCCGATTAAAAAAACTGAAACATGGCACCAACTTACATCAGCAATGTAGATTCCTCCGTAAACGATTGATATCTTGTAAGCCGCTGTCTGAGTGTTTTTGTATCGTACGTCCATCTGTAATGGTGAATAAACCATTTGTGACTCTTTTTAGACATGTATTTCCATATGAAAAACTTTACATGCAACTGCTAATAATTTTATTTAATCACAAAGTGCATTGTCAACATAGAAAAGTTTCACTAAAACAAGCAAATATTGTGTGACGGGTCAAGATTTACTCACCATAGTATAAAGAAGTTCTCTACGAGAATTTGTCATAACAGTGTTATACACTGTACTATATAGCCCCCAATTCCACATCATGTTAAGACAAAATTCTAAGAAATAGAAAATAACTGATCTTTAATGGGGTTCACTTACATTTGTATTAGTGAGATATCGTGTAAAGAATTTACAAACTGGTTCATAATTTAGATATGAATGATCAGTTTCAAAACTTCACTGGTGTAAAAGTCACGTGATACAATCGTGTGATGCCCAGATGGTTTCTCAGAAGATTTGTTCATATATCGTTCTATTTCTAACCCAGTGAATTGCCTCAAATTCATGCAGACGTAATATATATATATATATATATATATATATAATCACCTGACCCCACCTCTGGTATGACCAGGGGTCCGTGTTTGCCCATCTCTCTGATTTGTATTTTCTATAGGAATAACGAGACTGAATGCTGTTAATTAGTTAATTATCTTGGCCTTTATATATATATATTACGTCTGCATGGATTTGAGGCAATCAATAAAGTCCTCACATTAACCACCCGTCATACACCAAGCCAATGCGTTGACCTGGAAACGAAATGATGTGCTTCTAAATTATCTGTGGATGTGCTGCGTTTATGCAATGTTTTTATAAAGGATTGAGATCGTCATCATTCTGAATAAGACTGTTGTATCTGACTGCATTTATATGGTCATTTGGGAAGTTTCGAGATGGGGATAAATCTAAGTTTTGAACGTTGAGGATTATAGAACTAAGCACAGATCCGACATGTTTGAAAACTTGGTCTAAAAAATCAGTTGCCGTGAATTTCTTACTGTAAAGTATTGAGTTAATCTTCCTTTCTAAACAACTAGCAGGTTCTTGTGATACACCGGTCGTATATTTTTATCTCATCTATGTTCCTGCTTTGTACCGATGTCTAATGGTACAACCTTTGACCTATCCAAAACATAATTGGAAATGGAAGCTATATTGTTTTGTTTACACAAAAGCCATAAATACATATATATTGCGTTCGATAATAAACATACCCCATTTATAATCCAGGCATAGTATTGTCTTATGTTGTACTTGGCCTCAGAGTCCTTGCTCACTGTCGATCCTGCCTTGCTTTGGGTGAACCAACTGTAAATTAGGTACATGTATTGAAAGTGTTCACAAAGCGAAAGTAAGATTGAGAATGAAAACTATTTCGAATTCATTCCGAAATTATGACCTTTACATTCTTTTGAATAGTAACAGTCTATTTGACAATTGGACCTTTGTTTTAATATATATATATATATATATATATATATATATATATATATATATATAAAATTAAGATTTAATTTATATTTGGTTACAAAAACAGTAGCATAATCGTGTACTAGAAAAAACTGCTGTAATCGAAATCCTCACGTCATAATTATATTTGTTATTTATTAAATAATTCATCTCAAAACACTCTATGCCATAAAATGTACTGAAGTTTCACTTACTAGTTGTATATAGAATAGTCTACGATTAGAAGCATTTCTATTTTGTATTCAGTAACAGAGCGCTTTTCATCTGATGAATTGCTGTCATTGGCTGTCGTTTGAAAGAGTGGTCGTTCTACAACATAAACCCGTGGAAAGGAATTCAAAGTACTTTGCTTCAGATATGCCAGTATAATTGTCATCATTATAGACATTAAAAATGAAATATCTTTTGTGTAAAATTGTGTGTTTAACTGGCGCAAATATAAACAACATAGATGTCATCCGTATATGTATGTGGTACATCATATACTAGTTCCGTTATTGAAAGGTTTCCAACAATGAGAGCATTGTGAAGATTGACCTAATCACAACTTCCTGCTAAAAGGTCATCTCTGGGCATATGAATACGCAAGGAAATGCGACAAATGTTATTCAATTTCATTGTTTAATAATGTATACTTCATGCGGTCATATGTAAATGAAAAAAAAAATGAATTAAGGACTAACAAAATTGATGAATTGTTTGGACTAATAATTACCAATACTCATAGTATCCTCATACAAGAACTGTCTATGTTTGATCTTCAGTACTTTAAACACGGAAGTGTTGTCAGTCGATGCATCGCAGTTTAAGTCTTTAGGCTCTAGGAAGAATTCTTGTGCTCCGTCTTCAAAACTTCCAAACTGGCAATAAAAATTACATTTGCAAAATACGAATATTTTTAGGATATCAGAACACTGCGTTATGTAAATGAAATACATTCGTTCACGAAAAATTGGTAGTGGAAGACACGTGTACTTCATACTTGATGGATAATGAAGGTTACTGAAAAAGTGAAGACGTCAGACAACATAACCTGATAACCTAATAACAACTTGTCTCTGCAAATTAAATTATTACAACGGCCATAGAATATGCGTATAATTGACTTTCAATGAAACTTTTCAAAGTTAGTAGCCTAACTCGATTTTTAAAAAAATATTATACGCAGAACATGCTCTCGCGTATTGAACTAGTTGAATATATAAACACCATATGCAGAAGATAATGGAATATTGCTACACAAGTATGAAAAGCTGACAATGGAGAAGCTTAAGTCATCCCCGTTAACATCTATATTCAATAAAATGTTCAAATATGAAGTGGATATGGGAGACTATGTTGTCTCTTATTTCGAGTTTACTGTAATATATTGAATCGACATCGGTATATAAATATGAATTGATATTTGATAAAACGTGATCGATATATCTAAATGTCAAAGCCACACGACACGGAAACAGATGAGAATGCCAAAGTACTGTTAGAAGATCTGATAACCACTTACTACGTATAGTGATGAAAAGTCACACGTTCGAATGAAACAAGTTGCAGAATGAAGAGATTTATAGATGGGAACAATAGGAATCAAAGTAATACAGTTAAATATATGTAAAAACATTTCATCATTACTAAACTAAAACTATGTAAAAACATTTCATCATTACTACACTAGAACTACAAAAACCGGTCGCGGTAGCTCAGTGGTTAGAGCTTTCGCTTCGTAACCGGGAGGTCGTGCGTTCGAGCCCCGCTCGTGCCATGGCCGCGTCAAACCTAAGATGAAAAATAGGTAGTGATTGCTCCTTCGCCAAACGATCGGCATTTAGAAGTGAGAATCACGGGTCTTTCGGATATGACCTTAAAAACGGAGGTCCCGTGTCACGGTAGGCGTTGGCACATTAAAGAACCCTCACTGCTACGGCCCTGAGCGCTAAGTATAGGTCTAAATTTGTGGTACTTCACCTACAGCTGGTGACGTCTCAATATGAGTGAAAAATTCTCGACGGGACGTAAAACAAACAAATAAACAAACAAACAAGAACTACAAAAAGTTGAGTTCCCAGTATGCCAGTCTATTGGTTGGTTGGTTTATATTGTTTAACGTCCCGCTCGAAATTTTCAGTCATATGGAGACTTAACCATTGCCAGTGAAGGGCTGCAAAATCTAGGCCCATGGAGGGATCTTTATCGTGCCACACCAGCTGTGACACGGGGCCTCGGAGTTTGTGGTTTCATCTGAAGGAATGTCCCATTTAGTCGCCTCTTACGACAAACATGAGGTACTTCGGACCTATCCTAACCCAGATTCCTACGGGACGCCAATTTTTTTGTTTTGAATTTATGAATCCTTCAAACTTATTTTTACTATAGATAACGTATAACCTTTGGATATGGTTCCCTTAAGAAATTCTTTCACTCGGGGCTTACCATGCAGGACGAGGTTTCAGTAGTCTCTACGTAAAATGCTGCGAACTTTTGTTGGTCTTGATAGAAGAACACATTCTAAAAGAAAACAAAAAGCTAACCGTAAAAATAAGTTTTTGTAAAATTAATCTACAACAAAATGAGCCTCTGTCCAATCTGTCGATTGGCTTTGAAATTCAATGATTGATAATAACCAATGAATCAGTATTTATAAAACCAAACTATATTATCTCTTCATTTTTTTTAATAATATTGTAAACAAACTCCTAAAAAAAATGTTGACAGTCAAAACTTATCAAACCATAATTATTCTTATTCCTTTGTTCTACTGCAAAACATTATACAGAAAATATACTGTCGTTGTGTTATACACGTACTTTCTTAATTTTCGACAAAATGCGTGTTTAAGGAGTTGTTAAATAATGTATGGGATTTTTATATGCTTCAATATACACGCAGTCTCTTTTTAACGTTTATTGATGATGAAATGAGCAATTCTACTAAATATAGAGTTAGGGTCCCTATGAGGAGGGCATAGTCGAATAAGCAAATAGGGATTCTTGAGTAAAATTAAGTCGATCATGAGATGTTGGACTACCCTCTGCAAGCAACGATATCTCTAGTGTGATGTAAAAATCTACCTTAAATATATATGAAAGACTTCCAGTATATTTTCTGTACCTTGATATTAAAGTCACTGTCTGACATTTTAATGCAAGAGTGAAGCTTTCTTACTGTAAATCAAATATCCGACAATCCATTCATTCTACGTGTGCAGACATATTTATCCTTATTAGTTATCTGATATTTGTTTTCACCTACATTAATTATCTTGCAGCAAAGTTTACTGCACATACAGCTTTCTCCTATATAAATTATCCGACAATTACCTCACTGTGCATACAGCTTTCTCCTCTATAAATTATCTGACAATTACCTCACTGTACATACAGCTTTCTCGTATATCTGACAATTACTTCCCTTTACATACAGGTTTCTCCTATATATATACTACTCAAAGTTTGATAAGGATCATATAGTTCTTACATTATAAAATCAATATATGAATTGATAAGACACGCAAATTTCATCATAGTGTTGGACTGACCCCTCTTGAGCCTCAAAACACAGGTTAGGTAGGGAAATGCATGCTGCAGTGATCATGAGTAGCACGTGAAGCATGGTACCCACATTATTCACATTTCTGAGTGCTTGTCGTTGATTTGAATTTGGCCATTGTCTTTACATCTGACCTCGTTTAAGTCACTGTTACTCTATGAAAATGCCTCCACAACGTCAAAGACGTCGTTTGACTATTGAAGAATTGGCCAGATGCATAGGAATGCTCGAAAATGGTGCAAGACAACGTCACGTTGCAGAGCTATTGGGTGTCAGTCAGAGCGTTGTTTGCAGAGCTTGGAACCGGTATCAAGCACATGGTTCAGCTTCTCATCGACATGGAGGCGGCAGAGAAAGGTCCACCACGCAGCAAGATGACCGTTTTCTCTTGATTTCAGCACGACGTCATCGGTTTGCAACGGACTGCGCTTAGAAATGATCTTCTGAATGCAACTGGAGTTAACATTTCCACGCAAACTGTGCGTAATCGTCTTCATGAAGGTGGTCTTCGTTCCCGGAGAGCCTGTATTCGCATCCCTCTTACTCAGCGACACAGACAAGATCGTTTGAATTGGGCCAGGGCTCATGTGAATTGGAGGGTTGCTGATTGGGCCCCTGTACTTTTCACAGACGAGTCGAGGTTTTGTGTTGACTTCACAGATCGTCGTGCACGAGTGTGGAGAAGGGCAGGAGAACGATATCAGGACGCTAATGTTGCTGAACATGACAGATATGGTGGTGGGTCGTTGATGATTTGGGGAGGAATCAGTCGAGCTGGACAAACTGATCTCCATGTCCTAAGGCGAGGCACGATGACGGAGTGCGCTACAGGGATGAAGTCCTGGATGTGTACGTGAGACCATATGCTGGTGCTGTTGGTCCTGACTTCATCCTCATGGACGATAATGCACGTCCACATCGTGCTAGGGTGGTGGACGAGTACCTGGAACGCGAGACAATTGTTCGTATGGACTGGCCAGCTCGTTCTCCAGACCTCAACTTTATCGAGCATGTCTGGAATATGCTTCAGGTAGCGATTTCACGTCGTCCTGTACAACCAGCCACCCTCCAGGAACTTGAAAATGTTCTGATCCAAGAATGGAACAATATCTCTCTTGCGTCCATTCAAAACCTCGTTGGAAGCATGAGACGATGTTGCCAAGCTGTCATTGGAGCTAACGGAGGCCATACCCGCTATTGACACTTGTTTGTGCAGTGTGAAATGGAATGTGCAGAGTTTAAACAATTCCGTGATCATGAAATTACCATGCTTTTCAGGGTACTCTCCCTTTACCTTAGGAGTATGCGATGAAATGTCATGTTTGCCAAATTTTTCTGTCACAATTTCTTGAAGTAAACATTTCTGAACATAAATCACTCTGTGTTGGTTGTCATTCACCTTTGTTGAAAGTTTTACAAGTGCTGAAAAATATGATCCGTATCAAACTTTGAGTAGTATATTATCTGAGAGTCATTTCACTGTGCATACAGCTTTCTCCTATATTATTTACACTCCACGTACAACTTTCCTTATCAATTATCTGACAGTTATTTCACTGTACGTACAGATTTGCCTTATCAATTACCTTACAATCAATCACGGTATATAATCTTTTCTGTATTAAATGTCTAACAATTACTGTACTTGAAAATTGAAGATAACGAACACTAGTCAAGCTTATAAATACCATGAAGAATACAAAATTGAGAGTAGGGCAAGCAAGGACCCCTAGACATGAGAGGTGGAATCTGGTTTGAATTAACTAAACTTCTTTAAATTCAAGATCTAATCATAAACGTAAGTTATGATAAGGATCCGTTTCATTGAACTCCTTTACTTTAGTTACGTACACATTAAAAATCCTCGTAACTTTACGAAAGATTTTGTTCTATCCCAAGATATTTTTCTGATTGGGTTTTCTTTCATCAAAATAAAAATAACTGCCTCCCCCTGGTGTTAGGACATTTTGAGAGAGAAAAATGAAGACACAGCTCCTCGTCATCATCGATTTTTTAACTACTTATTAACACATTTAATCTAGTAAAACAGAAGTTAAAACTTATTATATTCTTAAGTCGGATTTTTATTTCGTAAGGTTAAAAAATTACTAAAAGCTTGCGACAAGAGCTTAGGAGAACTAAACATCCCTTGTTGACCGATCACATCCGCCCTAAATCATATACTTTGATCAGATAAATTGCTATGAGACACATCAGACATCATTCGAAGTATTTGCAAATTACATTTATACGGCCTTCTCTTGTTTTAATATTGTCTGAGAGTTGTACTACACTCACATCCTTCCGCGGGATCAGTTGTCTGACAATGGTACCACTGGCGTCACTTGTATACACTGGAACGTTTACAGACAGCTCATCTCTTCTTCTCAGATGAAGATCAACTGTTCCATTATTAAATGGAAAAGTGACTTCTATCTTTTCAGCTGGAATTGCGACTCCGTCTGTTGAGCGTCGTAATCTATCGCCATCTTCCTTCACATTTACCACTACATCAGCTGGGAGAAAGGATCGTTTGATGGAAATAAAGGAAACGTTACGTGGAAATATTAAGTTTCAAGATGAATACCGTTAATTTCATCTGCATCAAACGGTCGACTTCTTATTCATAAAGTAAATCATTGTTTGTTATATGTCTATTTTGTCCTTGCTTTATACCGGTCGCGGTAGCTCAGTGGTTAGAATGGAGGTCGTGAGTTCGAGCCCCGCTCGTGCCATGGCCGCGTCAAACCTAAGATGAAAAATAGGTAGTGATTGCTCCTTCGCCAAACGCTCGGCATTTAGAAGTGAGAATCACGGGTCTTTCGGATATGACCTAAAAAACGGAGGTCCCGTGTCACGGTAGTGGTTGGCACGATAAAGAACTCTCACTGCTATGGCACCGAGTGCTAAGCATAGGTCTAAATTTGTGGTACTTCACCTAGAGCTGGTAACGTCTCAATATGAGTAGAAAATTCTCGACGGGACATAAAACATAGAAACAATGAATCAAACAATCACTGTTGATATCCATAAGCATTGATGACATAACCAGAAAAATTGTAACTAAGTGATATGTAAAATTTGGGAGAGGATGTTTCAAGTTTAAAGAACTCGTGCAATCCCAATGTTAGTGTTATATTACAATATGTTCAAATCAAACACAACCGCAGAAGCGACTAAATGGGGAGGTCCTTCGCATGTGACCGTAAAAACATAAGTCCCGTGTCAAAGCAGGTGTGGCACCCTCCCTGCTCAAAGTTCCAGAGAGCGAGCATAGGCCCATATTTTGCAGCCCTTCACCGGTAATGGTGACGTCTCCATATGAGTGAAAATTCTCGAGCGGGACGTTAAACAATAGATTATCAATCAATCAAATCAAACACAATGCTGATTTATCTAGATCTACATTCCAAAAGCAGAACATATTTAAAGCCGATATCATTAACAAATACAGGCTTTATCCTCAAAGGTTACACTTGACAAGTAATGAAATTGCTTCCTGTTGTATCTTTACCTCTATTCGTAGTGGTAATTCTTAAAATAATACAGAATTCGTTGATGGAAATTTCTATATTATTTTTCAGAGAACATACGATTTCTAAATATATCATCTTTCCCAAAGACAGATTGGTTGATTGATTATATATTGTTTAACGTCCCGATCGAGAATATTTCACTCATATGGAGACGTCATAATTACCGATGAAGGGCTGCAAAAGTTGGGTCTATGCTCGACGTTCAGGGCCTTTAAGCAAGGAGGGATCTTTATCGTGCCACACCTGCTGTGACACGGGACCTTGGTTTTTACGTTCTCATCCGAAGGACCGCACCATTCAGTCGCCTCTTAAGACAAGCAAGGGGTACTAAGGACCTATTCTTTCCCGGGTTCTCATGGGACTTAAAGAAAGATTAATATTCTGCAGATTATATGTTTAATTTACCTACAGATATGTAATCATGTAATTTTATGCTAATTATCCTGTGGGATTAAACGTCAAATATTCTTTCGTAGGGAAAGAAATATATTGGGGCGTTTTTTATCTGATATTCTTATACATCCATAATGCTCTAAAATATTCGTAATATTTTTCAGAATAAACCGCATCTCTTTCCGTTTACACAATTATTATTTCAAGTGGTGCGATATCAAAATATCCCTGGAGTACTCAATAAAACCCAGAACATAAATAGGTTTTGAAATGCGTAGAGTTCTTACCCAGTTCTTCGCCGTCTATGCCGTCGGGGAGGGGAAGATGAAGTCCGTATGTTAAATGAATAATCCACGTAGAAATGGCGATCAGTAACGAAGATTTTGAACTCTGAATGTACATCTTCCCGATGTCAACGTCAGTAATCAATGAATACGTACTAATTCTGCGTATATTTAAAGTTCCTTGAAGGATGCTGTGTTATTCACGATGTACAGCTACGAATTTGAAAATCTCATTCATTTCAAAACTGTACGTATATTCTATGTGGTAGCTACTTTATTCAATGTTATTCCTTATACATTATCCTTTGTCTTGTTTATGTAAATCATCAATAATTTTAGAAATTAAAACTATTGGATTTGAAAATGGATTTTTTCGATAATGTTCAGTTTGTATGTGTAAATGTACCTGAATTTTTCTAGTGGTCATCTCTAGAGTTCAAGAAATTGTCAATATTATCTTAAATGACTTGAGCTTATGAACTTTTCATCACAAATTATATTAGGTTAAGATGTATTTCTCGTAGATCGACTTCATCAAATCTAATAAGTGCATCAAACAAGAAAGAATATATCGTATATTATATTTTGTAAAATCAGACAATAATTTAACATGTATACATCTACATGAATGTTGCAAGTGAAAACATTGACCTCGTACAACACAACAGAGATATTAAGCGGATCCGACATGAAATGATATCCGGTCAAAACTGACATCCTGTACACGGCAAGCTGAATGTCCACTGTACGCATACTGTAAGGAAAAAAACCAGCACACATATAGGAGATACATAGACCTCTAACAAATCCTTTAAATCATTCACATTATGATCACGGTGCTAAAGGTTCTAACTAGATAATTGAATTTTAAAAAATACACAAAACCAAACTATAACATCAAAAAGTAAAATCTAACACACAAAATAGCCTGACTGCTCAAAGTCGGAGAATATATCTGTATCTATGATTCATTGATTATATATTGTTTAACGTCCCGCTCGATAATTTTTCACTCATATGGAGACGTCACCATTGCCGATGAAGGGCTGCAAAATTTAGGCCTATGCTCGACTCTCAGGACCTTTGAGCAGGGAGGGATCTTTAACTTGCCACACCTTCTGTGACACGGGATCTCGGTTTCTGTGGTCTCATCCGAAGGACCGCCCCATTTAGTCGCCTCTTACGACAAGCAAGGGGTACTGTGGATCTATTCTAACAACCCGGATCCTCAGAGCTCTCGAGCTCTTTGTCTCTGATTTTTCTCTTTTTAGACTGAACATTCTACAACTGTCATAATAATGGAAGAAAAATCTATGACTACTGCACCAGTTATCAATAACACTGAAAAGAAAAAAAGTTTCATCCACTATACGTGTATAGAGGGACGAGTATCGTTACGTATTCAAACCGAAAAAAGAAATTGTGAATAACAAATACAGCATATTATGAATATATTATACCGGTCGTGGTAGCTCAGTGGTTAGAGCGTTCGCTTCGTAACCGAGAGGTCGTGAGTGTGAGCCCCGCTCGTGCCATGGCCTCGTCAAACCTAAGACGAAAAATAGGTAGTGATTGCTCCCTTCTCCAAACGATCGGCATTTACATGTGAGAATCACGAGTCTTTCGGATATGACCTTAAAATGGAGGTCTCCTGTCACGGTAGGCGTTGGCACGTTAAAGAACCCTCACTGCTACGACCCTGAGCGCTAAGCATAGGTCTACAGTTGGTGACGTCTCAATATGAGTGAAAAATTCTCGACGGGACGTAAAACAAACAAACAATCAACAACATATAATTTTGTTATCGTGAATATTTAAGAAATGCAAATAGCCCATTATAGTAATGCATTTGACAGTAACAAAGCAGTACTCGGCCAAGTTGCATGAAATTCCTGTTAGTAAGCATCTCTGTCGTTGAATGTTTGGTACGTATGGTTTTTCCTTGCAATTGTTTATTGATTTAAGACCAGAAAGGGTTTGATTTGACTTTAGTAATTCAACAAAAATCAATGTCTTTGACCTGTTGGTATTGTTCACGCTGATATTACCCAATACAATGTAACAAGACACTTTGGAGTGCATCGAAACACAGTTCGATTATTCAACAATCTGGTAGTACTTGGGATCGACCGTGCTCGAGTGACGTCACGTAGACCGGACAATCACAGTAGCTTAAATTAATTAGGATCAAAGCACCTGAAAAATCGTTTTCCAAACGCAAATTAACTGCTCGTAGCATTTCCAGACCTCTACCCAGCTATCCAAGAGATGTACGTAATCGTCTGCACTAACACAACACCAAGTCAGAGGTACGTTCAATATCCCTTCAACATCATCCTATCGAAAGATTGCTCCAGCATCATTAAGCACGTATTTGTTTCAACGTCATCGTATCGCAAGATTAGCACGGTGCAGAGAGCATCTGTGATTTATAATACAGGAAAGGGATCATTCTCTTCATATAGAAATCCAATTTCATTAGGATAGCAGTGGAGGTCGTTCTAGAGTTTATATCGTCGTCTTGTGAAGCGGTACTAGGACGTTTGTGTCTTTACAGGGGGTGACAATTTGGAGGAGCTAGCGTTATGGTGTGGCGTGGCACTGCAGGTGGAAGTACCCTCTACACACTAGAAAAGGGAATTTGACATGTGCACGCTATCGAGATGACTACAAAACAAGGAAATCACATCATGTTGCAACCCAACAACAAGGTAACGCAAGACCACATATTGCGCATGTAGTCGGAGATTTTCTTGCTCTACACAATCCGAGTTTAAATGGAGCGGCGTTTTCATCGCTTGCCAAATCTTTCAGTGATGTTGATTGATATAAGCCAGCCTTTAAACAATATTTGGAATAACGCCCCTCAAACACTTTTACACACTAGTTTTTCAATATGGCGTTGTTGTCAAGCTTATATGAATGCAAATGTGACCATTCGCGTTGTTACCTTTGTGATCGTTTTAAATCCCGTCTAGCATTTTTCATTCATATTGGGACGTCAACAGCTGTAGGTTAAGTACCACAAATTTAGGCGTATGGTTAGCGCTCAGTAGCTCTGTGGTTTGAGCGTTCGCTTCGTAACCGGGAGGTCGCGAGTTCGAGCGCTGCTCGTGCCATGGCCGCGTCAAACCTAAGACGAAAAATAGGTAGTGATTGCTCCTTCGCCAAACGCTCGGCATTCAGAAGTGAGAATCACGGTTCTTTCGGATATGACCTTAACGACGGAGGTCACGGTAGGCGTTGGCACGTTAAAGAACCCCCACTGCTACAGCCCTGGGCGCTAAGCACAAGTCAAAATTTGTGGTACTTCATCTACAGCTGGTGGTCTCGATATGAGCGAAAAATTCTCGACGGGACGTCAAACAAACAAACGTCCCGTCGATAATTTTTCACTCATATCGAGACGTCACCAGTGAAGTTCCACAACTTTAGATGTATGCTTATTGCTCAGGGCCGTAGCAGTGAGGGTTCTTTAACGTGCCAATGCCTGTCGCGACACAAGGCCTCCGTTTTAAGGTCATTTGTATGCTGAGCGTCAGAATCAGTGTGCCAAGAACGACCTAACAATTCGTATGAAACACGTCAGACAGCATTTAACCCAATAAAAGGTTGGATTGGCAAACTAGATCACATCATCAGTATGGTTTGTTAAGTTTCGGTGTAGATTCACGGAGTGAATAATTTAACTAAAGACGCGAAGAGATTGCAAGCAAAAACATCATAATGATTGTATGATCGACTGTATATTGTTTAATGTTACTCGATAGAACCTTTCACTTATATGGAGACGTCACCTTTGCCGGTGAAGGGCTGTAAAATTTAGTCCTATATTAGGCACTTATGGCTATTGAGCAGGGAGGGGTCTTTATCGTGCCACGCCTGCTGTGGCCTCGGTTTTTGCGGTCTCATCCGAAGGACGGTCCTATTTAATCGCCTTTTTACGACAAAAAAGGGGGTAATTAAAACATATTCTGACCCGAATACCACGAGCCAACATCATAATGATATTTACAGTATAAATTCCGATTTTTTTTACTTATTCACTTACAACAAGATGTATATCTGATTCAACAAAAGCAGCAGACGACACTGGTGCATCCTGTCCATCATATGTCACGTTTTCTTTACCGGACACCAGGTCCTGGGCAACTGATACTACCTCTGAGGTCGCCGTAGCTTCGGTATGAGTGAAAAAAATGTCGGTCAACATGCCTGGAAAGATATTGCAAGTGTCATGTATAAATATTTCTACATATATAACAGTAAAGATCGATTGATAAGGTGAGGGGGGGGGGGGTGCCGTCAACGTTCAACTGCACAGCTGCTGCAGGAACCTTTCAAACTTTGGAATACGAAATTAAAAGAAAGAACGGAAAGGGGGATCACTATTGCACAGTCTTGTTTTTACATTCATATTTTGCCTTTTGTGAAGATTTATTGTTCAGAGTTGTTTTTCAACATTTGATTTTTGTTGATTAAAACTTTATTTCATTTTTTTATTTTCACCAAGCAAAACCTTTTGATAACTTTAAAATGTGCAATGAAACTGTCAAACTTGTGAACTGAAAATCAGGCTTTTGCTTTTCCATTGCTATTTTGTTGTGTCATAATTCATCCAAAATGATGACCACATATTATGCCAGGAGAAGAAAACGATGGAGCAGAATGGTGCAATTTAAAGGACTCGTACAGGCTAAGACTAACAATTATCATCAAATTTCTATATTAAAAAGTGAAAATGTAAAATAATAGATTTAAAAATTGTTATGCATATACATGTATATATTACACACACATTATTTACTATGAAGTTAAAATTGTAAAATATGTGTATAAAAAATTAAAATTGCTTAAAAGACAAAAATGAAAATGCCAAGATATAACAGGGACATATATCGTGATATTTTGTAATTGATATCCTTTAGGAACTGATCCATTGAAGAGGCAGAGAAAGCCAGATGCTGTATATGCAGCATGGTTGGATGTTATCATTATATGTACATTAGGTCCATACATGTTCATGTTCTGCATAATGCTGCACTCAATATTGAATTCGTATGTATCGCACATATATGGACATATACACACAATTTATGCTGAAAATTTTCACAATTTTATTATTATTTTTTTTTTAGTTTTAATGTGTGTTTCTAATGGTAATAAAAGTGAAATTCAGTTGCAGATTTACACAGTGTACGAGAGAGAGATAGAGCTCAAGACTCGCATCGTAATTTTGTTTACATTTATTTAATCCATAAATGTTTCCTTTAAAGCAGTAAAGAAGTTAATTCTAGATAGTTGATAAATAATTTCTAGTGTTTGTCACATCTCATTTTGTGTTTAAAAATACTTTATAATAAATAATCCATATGAAAACAAAAACATGATATGAATTGGGAGTGTTATATCTCATTTTAAACCTGGTATATAGGCCATAATGAATAAAAATCCTATATTTTTTAAAAATTGTGATAGGATGATTTTTTTTTGTTTTTTTTGTTTGTTTCATAATTATATTTGAGACATAACTTTATATGTGTTACGTACTTGATTAAAAAATAGGGGCAGGCAGGGATGAGAATCTAAAAAAAAAATTAATATGGTAATATAACAACTGACTTATATTTTTTTCACCATTAGAAATACACGAGTTAAAAATGGGGAAATAAAATTTGACTATTTTCAGCCTAAATCATGTTTATATCTTGTTAGCGTTACTAAAAGAGCTATAATCTATGTTGATCACTGTTCAGTATGTGAAAATGTGCATGTATATCAAATGTTTACCGATACTACAAGTGGATTAGGTATTGAAAGATTTATTCAGCATTTACTTGATAATAAAATCTGTTTAAAACAGATTTCTTAAAATGGGAATTGAAGAATGTCTCTAATTTCTGGAGCATAACTTCTATGAGAGAGTAGTTTCTATGCACTGTAATTGTCTTCATGTCTTTTAAAGTGTAAATGACAAAAATACATTTCTCTCTACTTGAACAGAACAGTTGTCCTTGAATTTGGTAATAGTAATCATGCAATTTGTCAAATTCCAGTGACTCATTCACATTTTGAAGGTACGAGACTGATTCTTCTGATACTTCTTTGTTTTTTGCTGTGTAAGGACATTTAATTTCAACCAATGTGTCATCATCAATGATAGCATCAGGCGATGCAGCAAAATATGGATGTGTTTTAGACACAAAAATGCCACACTTCGGGCATGCAATTTAGATTTGCTTTCAAATTCCTGTAAAGCAAGATCTTCATAGCATTTGCCATGCAAAATGGCTGGAGCAAATATTGGGGGGGGGGGTGTATTTTGTTAAATTATTTGCCACTTTGTTCAAGTCAGTTTTCTCTGTCGCTTTGGAAATTTTGCCAAAGTTCGATGAGTGAAGTCTCTTCCTGCGTTCATTATGCCAATTAAGATTACTGGCCTGTCCACATGTTAGTTTTTCTGTTTTGAAAATATGTTCATCACTTATATGTGTTCTGTTCAATTGTTTTAACCAAGTGTCAGCAAGGGAGTCCTGTAAATAATCATGGTCATTGTTTACACTAATTGTGTTAGCTAAGGGTTAGAGCTGGGAGACTGGATAAGAATTAATCGTAGGATGGTTCAACCACACATTTCGAAATGTATCTTGGTATCCATCTTTCTAAATTCTCTTGGCTAAGGGTCAAAGTTGATATTTAGGTCGCGATTTGCCAGAGGCAAGTCTTTAACCTTGATTGGGCTACCTCTTTAAGGTCTAGTTTGGTGACAAGTTTGTAGATTTTGGGTGCACGTTTCTTCTGTTACAATTTCCCCACTCTCATAAAACATTTGTAATGCAAATAGCACAGTACACACATGTTTACATGCAGCAGATCAACCCATCCCAGCAGCACATTCACACTGGCATTGCACAACACAACCATCAACACACTCATCAACTTTGTATGATTGATTAATTGTTTGTTGTTTTCCGCCACACTCAACAATGTTTTGTATGAAACATTCCTCTTCATATCTGCATTACATCCGGCCCTTACAAAAACGTATTCAGATCACATGCTAATCGCACACATTTCAGAAACTTGTTTTCATGTATATATTTCACATGGTCATCAATGCTTTTCCCCATTCTCCCCAAATAAGCAGCAATTGCTTCTTTAACTGGTGTGAACTGGGTGTCTTTGTTTTTATCTTTGAATTGATCGTAATTGGGAACTCTCATTTCATACTCTCTCTCAACTTTTTCACGGCCACCAAATTTATCGTTTCTGTCATAAGCTTCAAGTCTGAAAAAAGCAATGACTTAAGTATATATTTTTATTGTAAAACTAAACGCGATTCGCATTTACCGAGGAAATGCGAATGAATACACGTAGAATATCTAACAGACCTTTTTACGAGCTCTCTTTTCCTACCTGAAACTCGCGCATTTCCCCGGTGTAATTCACTTCTCAGGTCCTTAAGACACTATGATCCGTAAGCAGACATTTCACCTGTGCAAGTAACAAGATAGATGATTTAGGCAGACGACAAAATTCAAGTTCGATCTTTCGTGTCACTGAGGTGAGAAGAGTATTGAACTTGATCGGTGAGAGCGCCTCCTAGATTTTAGGGTAGACAATCTGGAGTTTTATTTGCCATTGGTATGAAACACGTCAGATAGCATCCGATCTAACGGCATATATGCAAATAAAATCATTATAACGACCGTAGAATTTCCGAAATGCTAACTTCCAACGAGATTGTTGAAACAATTTTAACATAACCATATTACTTTGTCAGTAACTTGATTCGATTTAAAAATTAATTATAAGCTGAACATATTCTCGTATCGAATATGTTGAGAGACATAAAGACCAAATGCAGACGACAATAGCTGATTGTTCTTTATTTCTTTTACGCCTGCGGTAGCTCAGTGGTTAGAGCGTTCGCTTCGTAACCGGGAGGTTGTGAGTTCGAGCCCCGCTCGTGCCATGGCCGCGTCAAACTTAAGACGAAAAATAGGTAGTGATTGCTCCTTCGCTAAACGCTCGACATTTAGAAGTGAGAATCACGGGTCTTTCGGATATGACCTTAAAAACGGAGGTCCCGTTTCACGGTTGGCGTTGGCACCTTAAAGAACCCTCACTGCTACGGCCCTGAGTGCTGTTTGTTTGTTTGTTTTACGTCCCGTCGAGAATTTTTCACTCATATTGAGACGTCACCAGCTGTAGGTGAAGTACCACAAATTTAGACCTATGCTAGTACCAGCGGATAAAACAAGTAACAACATTGTCCTTGTTTGTAAAAGTTACTATTATTACTGTCTTTTAAATGACCTGGGATTTACTTCAACATCTGGGAATCCTACTTATACTCGAAGCAATCTTAGAAAGGATGAAATTCTTCATAATCATCTTTCAGTTTTAAATACGTTGGACATTCCTAAGAATCAGGATCATTTTGAATTACCATACCTTTATTGGATTCCTAAATTACATAAACATCCTTGCAAAGATACATTTCTGGTTCCAGTAAGTGCTCTACCAAGCCTTTATCTTTATTACTAACTAAACTGCTAACAGCTATTAAAGAGTCACTTCAGAGATACTGTTCCACTACATATTCCAGAAGTGGTGTCAATCAGATGTGGATTCTCAGAAACTCTTAAGGAACTTTCGGAAAATCTAAAGTCTCAGGATTTTTCTATAATTGACAGCGTCAAAACGTATGATTTCTCCACACTATATACAACAATTCCTCACGATAGATTAAAATCTAGACTTTTTCAGATAGTAGATAATTGCTTTTTGAACAAAAATGCACTCGAAAATACAAATTTCTAGTGATTGGAAAACAAGGTACATATTTTGTTAGACGCCACTCCGATAGCCCGTACAAATACTCTGAAGCAGACATTAAGAGTATGCTTGGCTTTCTTGTAGATAACATTTACGTAGTGTTTGGAGACCAAGTCTTCAAACAATCCATAGGCATTCCCATGGACACTAATTGTGTTCCCTTATTGGCAGACTTTTTTATATTCATATGAAGCGGAATTTGTTCAGAAACCGTTACAGGATAAAGACAGAAAACTTGCCGTGTCCTTCAACCATACATATAGATACATCGATGAAGACTTATCAATCATCAATCATAATTGTCATAATTATGTCCATTTGATATATCTCAATGAACTCGAAATAAATGACACTACAGAATCTGACGTGTCTGCTTCATATTTGGGTATTTTACTTAATATTGACTCTAATGGCAGACTGACAACTACATTATATGACAAGCGTGATGACTTCAACTATGCAATCATCAAATTTCCATATCTATATAGTAATATACCACTGTAACGGGACGAGCCAGGCTACCTCCAAATAACAATCAAGAAGTCGAACAATGAATTTATTTACAAAAAAAATATATGAAATACAAACCACACAAACACGCACTACTCGCTCACCGAAGAAAAACAAATCTACTATTCAAAATATACCGGGAAAACAATAAAAAATAAAATGCCAATGAGATCAGAGTAGAACTACCACTCTATATAGTGAAGTCATTTATCAAAACGTAGTGTGTCACATCCACACGCTACCAGTCCTTCCAGGCTGTTTTCATATGAATATTCATAATAAAGTGTTAAAATGGTATTAATCAAAGTACAAGGTTCCGGGATAATGATTTCCACTCGCACCTAGTTTTTTTATATTTATGAAATATGGTGTTGTTATCTAACGCCACAGTATGCATTGTTTCACCGATCACGGTGGCTCAGTGGTAGAGCTCTCGCCTCGTGAACGGAAGGTCGTGAGTTCGAGCCCCGCTCGGGCCGGCCGCGTCAAACCTAAGACGTTAAAATAGGTAGTGATTGCTCCTTCGCCAAGAGCTCGGCATTACGAAGTGAGAGTCACGGGTCTTTCGGATGGGACCTTATAAACGGAGGTCCCGTGTCGCAGCAGGTGTGGCACGTAAAAGAACCCTCACTGCTAAAAGCCATTAGTGCTAAGCATAGGTCTAAATTTGCAGCCCCGTCACCGGTAATAGTGACAGTCGCCGGATAGCTGAAAAATTGCTCAGGCGACTATAAATAAAAAACAAACAAACGAATGTAAGCTGATATTATTTCTTATCACACTTGTTTTCTTTTCAGAAAATATTCATCTGCTTCCAAACTGAAAATATATTTTAGAGTTGCTAAATTAGAATTAAAGAATTTCGATTTTTTTTAGCCTGATTCCTGAATATATTTCTGCGAGCCAAACTAAAGTTTGGAAAAAATCGAAAGCTGAATCTTTGCTCAGGATACCGAGATCTCCTTCACAATCTGATCACTTACATCATAAATGATATTATAAGTATGGTCAGATAAACAAATATGAGTAAAACATGTAACGTAAAATTTTCCTAAACCCCCAAAAATTGATTGATTGGGTTCGTGTTTCATAAAACAAAATGTAACCATCAAGCCAAATGCAAAAGTAAATAAATAGATAAAATTAAAAAAAATTAAAACAACTATTATAATTTATTAATTAAAGAACCCTCATGTTTTAAATGACTTCTTATAGAATTATTTCGCTTGTACCATTGAAATTTATCATCTAAAGGGAGACAACGCTGTTGTCATCTGCACGTGAGGAAGACATCATGAATTGTCTTCCTGCACGTGACCACCAGCGCATGGCGAATGAAATTGATTGCATTATTATGGAGGATAATAACATGGTTTAAAGGAAGGTGTAAATATATGCCAACTGTATTGTATAATCTCGTGTTTAGGTAGATAATCCCTCTTGTGACTTTGCCTTAATATGGGTTCAAACTAGACAAAAACTATAGTAATTTTTAATTAACATAGTTTAATCTAATCATTAACGAGAGAATTGTATATGTTGCAACCTTTTAAGAGATCGGGTATGCATAAACTGAAGTATAAATCAATATAAGGCATTCGCACAGTTTTGTTAAATTGCGTAATTAATGAACAAAAAACTGGTTAAAATAACAGAATTTTAATATTAACAGAA